>BQNB010004475.1:0-107616 GCA_026074375.1 Tanacetum coccineum | reverse complement strand
GCAACAAGTTACATACATGAGCTCTTAAGATTTCCAAATAATCTTTGTTTAGCATCCTACTCATACTTAACTCTATCATCTTTCTTTCTTCGCAAATTAGCGAACGCTTAGCCTAAAAGTTAAGGAAACACGCTCGATCGGGTTAAAATTTACTCCTATTCTTACCCAACAAGAAAGTCAAAATTGTGACAAAAACACTTATATTATTTTTAATTTTTTTTTTATATTTTTGAAAATTTTGGTGGGAAAACGGGGTACGTGAGAACAAAACAATAAGTAGGTGATATCAAATCGATAGATTCCCTCCCCAAACTAAAATGAAACATTGTCCTAAATGTTTAAGGCGGGTCTCTACGCAAATCTAAGCCGTTTATTAATTATGCAAAGATAAACGTGAATCGATAAGATGAAAGGATATCGGATTTCCCAATACTAATGGCAAGCAAAGGCTAGGAAGCTCGAGTGAACCTGGAAAAAACACCGAACACGAGAGTCTTCAGAAAAGTTAGGTCTATCCTGCAAACAATCACAAGTACAAACAACAAACACAAAGAATGGAAGAGTACAAGCCTCCTCACACACATTAGAAGCTAAAAAGAAAAATAGAAAATGGATAAGCATGGGGTGCCTCCCACGAAGCGCTTTGTTTTTGGTAACCGAGTCACATAGCTTGACTCGATCCCTGAATTCATTTGTCCTTAGGGAGAGTAAATGGAAAAGAAAATATCAATCGGGCTTTCATTAATGTTTGGACAAACATTAAAGTATATGAAAGTTCCATCCTGATGAGAAGCTGTCAGCTCTAAGTGGAGATGCCGGGGTCAAAAATGGTATCCTCATTTTTGGTAGAGGAAAGTAAGGGAGAAACCTCAGGGTAGGTAAGAAATGAGAGAAAAGTCCAAGTGACAAATGTGAAGGAATTGTCAACTTCAACATTATTCTCACCAACATTGTTTATCACTGGAGCATTCATCTCAGCAATTAAGCTATTCTTAATATCCGGTGGTTCTGGAGGAGGACGAGGAAATGACGGATCATCAAAATAAAATGATTCAAACTCAAGAAGTTCTAAAAGAGGATCATTTAAATTATCAGAAATAACAACGCTAGTCAACCCTCCCTGATCGGGCTCAATCTCAAAAAGAAACGAATCATATTCGGGAAGAGAGTTATTAGCATGAGTAGTGGTACTGCCACTTCTCGTCTCTTCCGTATGATCGCTGAAAGTCTCGAATTCAGGTAAAGAGTTATCTGAATGAGAAAGAGAAGTATCGGACTCCTCAAAGAACGAATCACTATCCACGACGGGAATAGGAAATGAAGAGGGAGACTTGAACACAAAATCAGGAGTAGGGTTGTTTTTCAAAGATTCGATATTAGTAATAAGACGATGGACGTTTAATAATTTCTCACGAAGAATAACGTCTTGGATTTGAAAAATATCTTCTAAGTCAAACTCTTTCTCTTCTTGATCTTCATTCTCCTCCTCTAAACTATCGTACTCCAAATTGAGAGGTGATGCTTCAACGTACTCGATGTTCTCATAAGAATCGTCATCACTTGAAATATCATGATCATAACAATCAACTTCTTCTTCATCAAATTCGTCTTCATCCATTCCCGGTGGAATAGGAGCGAATTCACCGGCGAATTCCTCGGAAAGAAAATCGATCTTAGGAGACGTGATCGGAATATCTTGACTAAGCAAAGATTCAGCATCAGAATGATCATAAATATCGTCGGAGACATCCTTGGATCCATTTGGGATTGGGACGAGGTCCTCAACACTAGATTTATCCTTTTCAGGAATAGTGCTAAGTTCCTTTTCCCCTATGATTAGAGGGTCTTCGGGATCTTCGGATGGTTCATCAGGTGTGATAGCTTTAGGCCTTCTCCATATAACAGTATACTCATCATCGTCATCATCGAAGTAGAAAAGCGGACGATTCCAGCTTGGACAATTAATATATTCTGAAAACTCTTCACTGATATTTCGCACATCTTCAAGGAGTTTACTCATCAATTCTTGAATATCCTCATGTCGATATTGCTTGTCTATCAAAGCATATTTAATTTCGCCAAAACTTTCCCAAGCTATCAATATAACCTTTGGTGTTACTCCAAAAGGTATACGACTAAACTTCCTTAAGAAGGTGCACACGTCCTTCAAAAAGTTGTCTCTAGCTTCTTCATCATCAATCATAGAAGAATTCCAATATGGAATAAAACTTTGAGCTGCCGTCTCCTTCTTTTCTTGTTGACTTCCTTTAAGAATTTGCAAATCATCCATAAGTTTAAGAAGCAATTCTTGTATAACTCCAGGTTGATTCTGCTCTTCTTCCATAGCTTGCTTAATCTTCAGGAATCTCTCCTCATCTAGCAATAAAGCCATGCACTTTTCATTAGGAGGTATATGATCATACTCCTTTAAAAAGGCTTGTATAGCTTCCATTAAGTCTTCTTGAGCTGGCAAACTTTCTCTACTTGTCTCTTGAAGAGGATAATTGACGGGAAACTGCGAGGGTTGATATTGGTCAAAACCAAAAGAATTAGGATCATAACAATAATTTTGCTCATAATAATCTTCATTCATTGGTTGACATTGAAAAGTCGCATGAGGACCCCCGCAATTCTTACAACAAAGATATTGTTGAAAAGAACTTTGAGAATTTTGTGGAAAATAATTATCATTAAAGTTTTGATTGTAACACGGCTCATGATCATATACAAGCGGGAACTGTGATGGACAATCATAACCATAATGAGCATTATTTCCACATAACTCACACAAATAAGTCTCAAACTGGAGTTGTGGAGGGTAGGTGAGAACACTTGGAGAATCATTGAAAGAATTAGGTTTGGAATCCTAAGTGAATGAATTCTCATCTTCATAATTGCATGTCGGATGAACACTTAGCAAAGTCGGTGAGAGCTCATTAATGGTTTGATTGCATTGTTCTGGATTAGAGATAATCGGAACTTTTAGTGGACAATTATAACCAATATGAGCACCGTTCCCACAAGACTTGCAAGTACATTGTTGACAAAAGATACCATCTAACAAATCACCACACTTGTAACAACAATTGTAGTCACTTTGTAGAGGACTTTGCGAAGAATTTACACCGGGGTCTTGATTGAAGACGAATGGCTCTTGAAGTGCACTAACAATGTTAGTGTTGTGTTTGGATAACTTGGAGGTGTTTAGAATTTCGTTTTCATCATGAATTGTGTACCAACCTTCATTCAAACACCTTCGCACAAAAGCACAAGGTCGACAATATAAACCATCAACCGGGTTTCCGCAAGTTGCACAATTCTGAGGAGGTTTAGGAACAAGAATCTTGTCTTCAAGACCTCCTTTTGAACAACAAAAGTCCGCAGTGTACAAAGCTCCACAAGTCATGCATTCCTTAATCGAGAAGAGGGGTTTCAAACGATTAAATGGAAAAGAATTAAATGGATAAGAAGAAAAAGATGATTATTTTTTGTTTTTAATCTAATTTTAACGGACAATGAGATAGACAACCTGAACCAAATAATCAAACTTACTTCACGGTAGCTCTCTAAAAAATTTACTTTTTAGAGATGAGCCGTTCCTCGTAAATGACACAAATGACAAGTTTTTGAATCTTTTATTCGAGTTGGGAACTTATTATGGATAATACATTAATTGAAGGTATTACTTGTTGGTGTTCTTTTACCAATGTTGTTTATTTTATTTTTTATTATGGACAATTTTTATATTTTTGATTTTTTTTATATGATAATTATACTAAAGAAAGGAAAAATATTTTTTACTTTTTATTTTTATAATTTTTTTTATTTTTTATTTTTTAATAAAAACAAAACTTTCAAAAATGAAAGGGTCTTCAAATCACGATCAACAAACTTCAAACGAGAGAATCTTAATCACAAATCCCCGGCAACGGCGCCAAAAATTGATCCGTCAGAATCTATATATATACGTAATTATAAAATATAATAAATGATGGAAAATTACCAAGATACCCTTGAGGACAAAGGTAAAAAGGAAAATTCTCACAAATATATATAGTATAATACGTATATTAACTGGGAAGTATGATTCCCGAGTCGTTTCCCCAATGATTCGTGAAATTGAAACCACGCTCTTGTTTGGACAATGATTTGAATTAAAACAAAGATTGATTTGATTATCTATTTCTTTGAATTAAAAACAATTAAAATAAGTAAATGATAATAATTAAGCATGAAAACAAATAACGGGAAATTAAACTATAACTAAAAACGCAAAACGGGAACACTAAATGGAGATTAAAAACCCTAAATTTCTAAAATTGAACCTAAAATGAGTTTTTCACTTTTAAATAGACTCTAATTGACTAATAAGTATGTTCAAAAAAAACTAGAACAAAAACGGAGTTACAATAAGCTTAAAACACGAAAAACGAGAACGAAAATGAATCCCGTTCTTTAAAAGTTAAAATTTTGCAAATTAAACCCTACGAAAGTAAAACTAATTTTCCTAGAAAATATATGATAAAAGAAAATTTTTTAAAAAAGAATTATATTTTTTGATTATTTTTCTATTTTTTTATGATTTTTCAAAGTTTTTAATAAAAATAAATGTTTAAAAATACTAAACTAATTATATAAATTCTAAAAAAAACAAAAAATAGCTTAAACTAAATGAACTAATAAGAACCTAGGAAAAATATGCTTGATTACACAGCTTATCGAATAAGCTGTGTAATAAGCTTAAACAGCTTATTGTGCTAAAAGGGGAAAAACGTATATAAGTAATAGATGTTGTGAATTTATAACGAAAAATACCCCAGGGCACGTTGGCAGTGAGGTGTTGTGTGAGGCGTTTATAAGGGTTGAGGATGTCGAGGTCGGGGGTTCGAGCCTTGCTCACCCCCGATTTCCATCTTTCCCCTTTTTTTTTGAAAACTTATAAAAACAAAGTTATAGTTAAGCTAAAATTAAACACTTTTAATAAAAGAAACTTTTTATGAAAAGCCCTAAATAAGCTGGAAAACTGGCTTAAAAGACAGAAAAAACTCAAAAACTAATTTTTTTGGCTTTTTCAAAATTTTAGAACTCAAAAAGCTGAAATAAGCTAAAACCTAAGAACAAAAAGCACTTTTATACTAATCCTAACCTAATAAGCTAGTTTAAATAGAAAATAAGCAAGGGAAAACAAGTCATAAGCTAAAAATCAAAATAAGCTCTTTAATACTAACTGAAAATCAAACAGCCTGAAAGGGCAACTTCAAGCTTAAAATTTAGCTTATAAATGGATCCTTAGGGCAAAAAGCTTATCACCTACTTAAAGTACAGCTAATAAGTTACTTAGAATTGCAAACCAAATTTATTTTGAAAAACAAATAAGCAAAGAAAAAGCACTATGAAAAAGCTACAGGCTACTTTTGATATTTTTTTATTTTTAATGAAAAAAACTAATAAGCTAATCCTACTGATTTAATAAGCTAATGACAACTTAATCCTAACCTATTTAACTAGTTAAGACAGAAATTAAACTAAAATTTAAGGAAATAAGCTAATAAGCTCTATTAAGCACTTAACTAAAACTTAGACCCAAACAGGCCCTGCAAGGACCTTTGAGCTTAATTTTCAATAAGCTCTTGGATCCTTGTGGGAATCTGACTTATGCAAGCTTATACTACAGCTAATAAGCTACCTAAATCTTCTTTTGAAACATATTTTGAAACACAAGTGCTTAATGAAAAAGCTAAATGAAAATAGCCTAGAAACTCAGAACATACTGAGTTGGTTTTTGGATTTAAAAAAAACAAATGGCTTAATTGAAAGCTAAAAACAGATGACCAAATAAGCTTTATAAGCTAAAATAAGTTCAAACTTATTTAAACTACCTTATAATCTACTTGTGCAAGAAATTTGAAAAGCTAAAAGCATTTTTTACCTATTGAAAATTAAGCTAGAAAGAAGCTGTTTGCAGAATAAAACTGCTGATGCAGTTGGCATGCATATGAGCAAAATTTTATAAATGCAGGTTTAAGAAACTTAATTCTACTTAATTTTAACACTAGACTAAATGCAAATCAAGCAAAGACAAAAGCTAGAACTGATTAAAACTAATACTTCAAATGCTAACTAACAGATTTGAGCTTTTAATGAACTAACTTATGAAAAACTAGATTGACCCTAATCTATCTTATAAAACTAACTTAAATAAAATTAAATGAGTTATCAAAACAAATATCCAAAGACCAACTGGCCTCTAGCAGTATTAACTTGTGGTTAATACTGCTATGCCAAACACCCCTTTATTTTTATGAGAAATCATTTAAGCTTATGAAATTTGAATCTAATGAACAAAACTAAGTTACCAGATATTAATAAGCATTTAATAGTCCTATTAAGCATATAACAACAATCAAATAAGCTAGAATAACAAACAATAAGCTAATGCTACTTATTTTTGGTTTTTTAATTGATTTTTAAGACAGAATATGAAAGCAAAGATTTAAAAACTAAAAATCAACTACAATAAGCATAAATCTACTATAAAGAGCATTAATCAGCTAACTAAGACAGAAATAAGCTAATAGATAAGTAAATGAAACAAACAGCTAACTAAGACAGAATTAAGCTATAAATTCAAAGAAAGAAAGAGTAAATTGATGCAGAACCTGAAATCCCAGCTAAACAGGGATTAATGCTCAAATAAAGCTTATGTCTACAAGCTCTGGCTTATTCAAAATAAGCCAGTGAGGTCTATGGACCCTTCCAGGTTTGGTCCATCATCCAAGTTTAAGCTGTGGTACATTTGAGGGAGAATTTGAGTATGAATGAGCTTATTTAAGCTATTTGAGCTTAAATGAGCATATGACTAGCTTAAGTAGCTTATTAAGAGCTTATTGAAATTTTTAAACCATATTGCATTAAGGAAGACAGATTTAAACACAAACTTAACTATGAAAAGCAACTTTTTTTAATGAAAATGAGATTACAATACTTAAAAGAAAGGTTACAAGTATTTAAATGACATTAAAAATTGAAAATTACATGATAAGCTAAAATTATTATCTAAAACTTTACTAAAAACTAACTCCCGTGTGTGAATGTGAAGGGCTTTATTTATAGCCTTCTGAGGATGCTTCTAGGTCCCTGAGGTTGTTAGACGCTCTCATTCATCCTGGCCCTTCCTTATTTTCAATCATTGGATCCTTGATAATCACCGTTGGATTAATTGGGGTGAGCACACGGATTGCCAGCGTGGCATTCCGTGTGTCAGACCTTGTGCTTCTTTTGTGAGTCTTTTAGTGCAAAAATCCATTTCCCCTTGTGTTTTCTTCCATAAACGTGTGTCACTCTTTGTGGGAATTGGCCAATCAAAGCTCCTCAATGACGTTTTCTTGTGCCAACCTGTCACTTATCACTTGAATTTCATGGCCACGTCCTCAATTTTGATTTACCCCTTGATTAGAGTGAGGTTAAATTGTGGGAACGACGATGAACAGTAGTAACTTATTTTCCCGCGTTTTTACTTTTATAAGAGGGGTAGGTGTTTGACTCGGGTAAAAAAAATGGTTTGACTTTGGGTTTATACAAAGGGATTAGGCCAAGGGTTCTGGATTTGGGCTTGGGTAAAAGGTAACAGGTTTTGGATTTGGGTTATTATAAGGATAACGAGCGTTATCCTTTATAGTATAAAGAGATAACGATCGTTAGGGCTTTAGGGACTTTTGTGAAAATTAGGCTTAACAATGAGGGCTGTTTTGGTAAGTTTTGGGTTTTTGTCTTTTGTGAGTAATGTTGACCAAGGGTTGACTGGAGTTGACTTTTGACCCCTCTTGCTATCAAATCCCCGGCTTTTGTATACTCTTTTCCGTCTCGTGTCCGTGTTTGTCCGGCTTTGACCGTTTTCTTGGATTTTTGCTATATCCATACCTACACAATCATAAAGACAAAACAAGCAATATACAAGCATTGTAAGCACAATTTTGGTCTTTTAAGGGTTATTCTTGATATAAAACGGATATGTGTTTTCACACATATCACTTGCATTCTTTATTGCAAAACGAATGGAGTTTGTCACCAAACAACCTTGGTTAATTCTACCATACGATATGTTATTAACTCAATTGTTTAAGTATGTCATGTCCGAGAGTACCGAGTTGTCAAACGATCGTTACGTCATGTGCGATCGTGTCATGTATCCTCTTACCGCTCAACAAGAGTGAAAGACTCAAAAGGATTATGGTACGAGAAGAGGTCGCTCTTCTACTTCCTCCTCATCTGCCTTCGGTAAACCATCCTCCTATCATCCCACCGATGATGATAATGATGGAAATGACGAAGGGACCTCGCGTGCAAGCACTCCTTCCCCTACTTGTTTTGTTAATTCGTTGTCAAATGACATTCCTTAAATCTTTTTCAATCCACCCGATATTGACCCAAACATGGAAGCCTTCTATACTCGTCAAACCGAAATCCTCAATCGTCAAGTCCAATTGCGAGATGAGCAACGTGGTGGAATAAGGTCAATCGAGAAAGGGATCAAGAATTTGTTGAATGGAAAGAAGAAGAATTAAGCAATGTGGATCATTGCTAAAAACATTTTGATTATGAATTTTACTTATTTATGTATGGTGATACTAGCTTATCATTACTTATGCCTTGATACTTAAACTTATGTCTTATTTGGTAGGATTTTTAGTACTTAGTTTGGGCAACGTAATTTGCCTTGGATGATCGTTCAATTTTATCGTCCTAAACTTATTTGCATGCACCTTTGTTGGGATTAAAAGTCTTCTTGATGCTGTTTGAATTACTGCTGCTCATGTTTGTGTTAATGCTGCTCAGCTGGAGTTAGTACTGCTCATGAACTTCAAAGAAAATATGCTAAGTGTTTACTACTACTAGTACAAAGTTAGTACTGCTAGTGAATATTAGTACTGCTAGTACAAAGTTAAGACTGCTCAGCTGAAGTTAATGCAGCTAGTGAAAATATGCTGGAAGTTATTACTGCTAGTGAATATCAAGTTAATGCTGCTAGTTAGTACTGCTTATATGATATGTATTAGTTGTTTATAGAAAAGATTTTAGATACTTAGGAAAGTATTGTAAGCCGACTAGGAATCCTTGGTGTATAAAAGGAGATCTTAGGGCATAGAGTTTATTATCTTTTTATTATCTTTTATCAATTTTTATAGCTTCAGGTCTTTGTAACCCTAATACTTTGAGAGTATTTGTATTATTATTAATATTGGAGCTTATTTGTTGAATTGTATGTTCATTGAATTACTGTTTCATTGATAATTCTTCTTAATATAAAGATTAGATTCCGCATAATCTTTAATACATTCAAACATAGTTTCTACTATAGTTGTGTTAGATTTATCTAATATAACTAAACCTTAAACAAGCTTAAGGAATTCGATCTATTGAAGCGGGATCAACAAGTGGTATCAGAGCTTGTTAAGAAATTGTAAATTAGAAGAACCTGTTTTTGCTAAAAGATATGGATCAAGATTCTGCACATATGGTGGCTGCATCCAAAGTTTCCCTGCTCAAACCTGGTGAGTATGAGATATGGAGGATGAGGATTGAACAGTATATCCAGATGATAGACTATGCACTGTAGGAAGTCATAGAGAATGGTGCAACCTTGCCAAAAACAAAAATTATGGAAGGAGTTATAACAGAGATGCCTATTACAACTGCTAAAGAAAAGGCTCAAAGAAGATTAGAGGTAAAAGTTAGAAGTACTTTAATGATGGGCATTACCAATGAATATTAGTTAAAGTTTAACTCTATAAAGGATGCTAAGAAGTTGCTGGAAGCTGTTGAAAAGAGATTTGGTGGGAATGCAGCTACAAGAAAGACTCAAAGGAATCTTTTAAAGCAGCAATATGAAAACTTCACTACTCCAAGCTTAGAGATGCTTGATCAAACTTTTGATAGGCTTCAAAAGCTTGTGAGTCAGTTGGAGCTTTTAGATGAAAAGCTTTCACAAGAAGATGTTAATCAAAAGTTATTAAGAAGTTTGTCACCTGAGTGGAACACACATGCTGTTGTATGGAGGAATAAAGCTGATTTGGATACAATGAGCATGGATGATCTCTACAACAACCTCAAGGTGTATGAACCAGAAGTTAAAGGGATGTCTAGCTCAAGTTCAAGCACACAGAACATGGATTTTGTGTCCTCTTCAAATAACAACACTAACATCACTAATGAAGCAGTTAATACTGCTCATGGAGTTTCTACTGCTAGCACTCAAGTTAATGTTGCTAACTCTACAAATATTGATAACTTGAGCGATGATGTTATTTGTGCATTCTTTGCTAGTCAACCAAATAGTCCTCAACTTGTACATGAGAACTTGCAACAAATTCATCCAGATGACATAGAAGAGATGGATTTGAGATGGCAAATGCCCATGTTGACTATGAGGGCAAGAAGGTTTTTGAAGAATACAGGAAGGAAGCTTATTGTTAATGGCAATGAGACTATTGGTTTTGATAAGTCCAAAGTGAAGTGCTACAACTGCCACAAGAGGAGATATTTTGCTAAGGAGTGCAGAGCTCTAAGAAATCAAGACAACAAAAACAAAGAAACCTCAAGGAGTGTGCCTATGGAAACATCTACTTCCATAGCTTTGGTGTCATGTGATGGTCTTGGTGGATATGACTGGAGTGATTAGGCAGAGGATGGGCCTAATTATGCACTCATGGCTTTCTCATCTTCAAGTCCTGACTCAGAGGTATCCAATGATTCTATTTGTTTAAAATCTTGTTTGGAAACTGTTGAACTTCTTAAATCTCAAAATGATCAACTATTAAAAGATTTAAAGAAATCTGAGTTAATGGTTCTAGGTTATAAGACAGGTTTAGAGTCAGTGGAAGAAAAACTTGAAGTTTATAAAGCAAATGAGTCTATTTATTTACAAGATATTAAGGGCTTAAAATTTGAAATTCATATAGGAGAAATAACTATTAGAGAGCTTAGGAAGAAGCTTGAAATAGTTCAAAAAGAAAAAGATGGCATTCAACTTAATGTAGATAAATTTGAACATGCATCTAAAAGTTTAAACAAGCTCATAGAGTGTCAGATAGTTGACAATTGCAAGAAAGGTTTAGGCTATGAAAATTATAATGCAGTTCCACCTCCCTACACAGGAAATTTCATGCCTCCAACACCTGACTTGTCTTTTACTGGTTTAGATGAGTTTGTTAATGAGCCTGTAGTTGAGAACTGTAAAGCTATGTCTAGTGAAGAAGAGCCTAAGGTAGTTAGGAAGTATGATGATGCCCCAAGTATTGAAGAATGGGTGTCAGATGATGAGGAAGAGGATGTGTCTCAGCCTAAAACTAAAAAGAAAACAGTTAGGCCTAGTATTGTTAAGAAAGAGTTTGTCAAATCTAAACAACAAGAAAAAACTGCTAGGAAAACTGTTAAACAAGTTGAGCAACATAGGCAAAACACTCACAGTCCAAGAGGCAATCAAAGAAATTGGAACAATATGATGTCTCAAAAACTAGGAAGCAATTTTGAGATGTTTAATAAGGCCTGTTATGTGTGTGGAAGCTTTGATCATTTGCAGGTTTATTGCAATTACCATAAAAAATAGTTTCAAAATCAAAGGATGGTAAAACCTGTTTGGAACAATGCTCAAAGGGTGAATCATCAAAACTTTGCTAAAAAGACTCACCCATGTGCTAAAAAGAACTTAGTTCCAAGAGCAGTACTAATGAAGTCTAGTTTAGTATCAATTAATACTGCTAGACAAAATATTTCAAAATAGCAGTATTGGTTAATACTGCTAGACAAGTTAATACTGCTCACTCAAAAGCAACAGTGAATGCTGCTAGACCAATGTCATATCTTTCTAAAATAGCACATTCAACTATTAAGAGTCCCATTCATAAGAACACAGCATTTAAATACAGTAATATTAATCAAAGGGTTAATACTGTTAGGGATAAAAAATTTAATACTGCTAGTCCAAAAGCAGTAGTTAATGATTTCAAAGGAAATAATTTTAATGCTGTTAAGGCCTCAGCTTGTTGGGTTTAGAAACTAAAGCATAAAGTTTTAAACCATGTTTCTAAACACAACAGTGCATCAATCACCCTAAAAAAGTTTGATTATATTGATGCACAAGGCAGATGCAAGTCAGTGATGGCTTGGGTCCCCAAAAGAAACTAATTTTCTTATTTGATGTGCAGGGCAATCCATAAATGGATTTACAGGATCAAGGAGTGATTGATAGTGGATGCTCAAGGCACATGACAGGGAACATGTCCTATCTTACAGACTATGAAGAGATAGATAGAGGATATATTGCTTTTGGAGGGAACCCCAAAGGAGGGAAAATCATAGGAAAATATCTAGATTTTGTAAATGTGTATTTTGTGAGAGAGTTAAAGTTTAATCTCTTTAGTGTTTCACAAATGTGTGATAAAAAGAATAGTGTTCTTTTTAATGACACTGAATGTATTGTTTTATCTCCAAACTTTAAGTTAATTGATGAAAGTTAAGTTTTACTTAGAGTTCCTAGAAAGAACAATATGTATAGTGTTGATTTAAAGAACATAGTTCCTAAAGGAGGTTTAACTTGCCTTTTTGCAAAAGCCACATCTGATGAATCTAAACTTTGGCATAGAAGGCTAGGTCACTTAAATTTTAAAACCATGAATAAATTGGTTAAGGGAAATCTTGTAAGAGGTTTACCTTCCTAACTTTTTGAAAATGATCAAACATGTATTGCTTGTCAAAAGGGAAAGCAGCACAGAGCCTCTTGTAAGTCTAAAATAGAGAACTCAATCAGTCTCCCTTTACATTTGTTGCATATGGACTTGTTTGGTCCAACATTTATAAAAAGCCTTAAGAAGAAAATGTATTGCCTAGTTGTCACAGATGATTCCAGTAGGTTTACATGGGTTTTCTTTCTAGCTACTAAGGATGAGACTAGTAGCATTCTTAAGTCCTTTATAACTGGGATAGAAAATCTAGTAGATCACAAGGTTAAGGTGATTAGATATGATAATGGAACTAAGTTCAAGAATAGAGAAATGAATCAGTTTTGTAAGATGAAGGGTATTTTGAGACAATTTAGTGTAGCTAAAACTCCTCAACAAAATGGAGTTGCTGAGAGGAGGAATAGGACACTAATTGAGGCTGCTAGGACTATGCTAGCTGATTCTAAGTTGCCAACTACTTTTTGGGCAAAAGCAGTTAATACTGCTTGCTATGTGCAAAATAGAGTATTAGTAGTTAAGCCTCATAACAAGACCCCATATGAACTTTTTCATGGTAGAACACCAACTTTAAGTTTTATGAGACCATTTAGGTGTCCTGTTACCATTCTCAATACCATAGATCATTTAGGCAAATTTGATGGTAAGGCTGATAAAGGTTTCTTTGTTGGATACTCTTTGAATAGTAAAGCCTTTAGAGTATTCAATAGTAGAACAAAGACAGTGGAAGAAAACTTGCATATTAGGTTTAGTGAGAGTACACCTAATGCTGTAGGTAGTATACCAGATTGGTTATTTAATATTGATGCACTAACAAGAACAATGAATTATGAGCCAATTGTTGCAGGTACACAGTCTAATGGTTTTGCAGGTACAAAAGCAAGTAATAATGCAGGTCAAGCTAGAAAGGAGACAGAACCTGTCAAAGATTACATTTTGCTACCATTATGGACTGCTGATCCACCATTTTCCCAAGATCTAAAGAGTTCTCATGATGATGGATCCAAACCTTCAAGTGATGATGGAAAGAAGGTTGATGAAGATCCAAGAAAAGATAGTGAATGTAATGATCAAGAGAAGGAAGATAATGTTAACAGCACTAACAATGTTAATGCTGCTAGCACAAATGAAGTTAATGTTGTTGGTGGAAAAACAAGCATTTAATTTGAAATTTTTTGAATTTTCTGAGAAATTCTTGAAAATTTTATACTCGAGCACTCCTTAATATCACCATAAAGTCTACACTACATCTAGACAAATTCACAAGTTTATTATGTACGAGGTTTGACCTAAATGATAAGAACATCATATGATAGAATCATATGGTTCTTTGTAGTAGCCATAGGTCTCCTTCGTATAATCTCCCTCCAATGAACTTTTCTAAGCTCCTCATTAACCTTCTTTCTTTCAAGAAGTTGTCAATCTGATATTTCTCTGTCTAAGCACTCTTCGGCATTGCTTCAACTTTCTTTCCAATTATAAAATGACTTTTATAAAATTTATATCAAACAGCTAGTTTGATATTTTTAACAAATAATACATATTTTTAGGATTCCAAAATGATAAGAATCGTAATTTTTCAATAAATAACGAACGAGTTATGAATTTCGCAAGTTTACGACAAATAATACTTTTATAAAAGTTACTATTCATGACAGAAAGTTATATTTTTGTAAACCTCATAAAAATATAGAACTTTCAAATACGAGAACGTCCTCGAAAGAATCACTAAAAACGGAGCTATAACGAATAAAATACGACATTTACGGGTTTTACGACAACAAAAACGATTTAAATAAAAGTCATATCTGGTGTGAACAGTAAAAGTTACTGTTCACCAGAGGGTCAAAATACGGAAAATGTCAATTTATGATAACCCGTCTTAATACGAAAAGATGGACATAAGAAACGCAAGAATCGGGTTTAAAACGCGAAAGTTACGCCAGTTTTGCTAAAACGATAATTATAAACGTTTTTACTTATTAAACATAATTTTATCAAAACCATTAGTTGGTGATTGAGCTATATAGAATATTATGTGGTTATCAAAGTACTATATTACTAGGGAGTTTCATAATGAGGCCTCTTCGGATGGCGTTTCGACGAGTTGTTGGATTTACGATTTAAAGTGTCCTAACTCCTCGAACGTCATGTCATGACCTCTTTAATTATGATAGCCCGAACGATAGTACGATGTAACAACTATAAGATTATATTCAAGTACTCGGTACTTATACGACCTATGATAATTTAGGTTGCATTCGATCTTTTACGTGACGCATTATCTGCGATATTTGGATTATCAGAACTCAAGGTGAGTTCATAGCCCCACATTTTTACGATTTCAATGATTTATAATTATGGGGTGGAAACATGCTTTGTTTTATAAATTGGACGCAAGTATTGATTACATGTTTGCCTAAGTAGCGATAACCCAATTAAGCCCACTATCATGAACTGTCAATTGCATAGATGTAGTTGGGAATTACATTATGTGAGCGCGAATGTTATTTAATAGATCTATTCGGGAAACGACCTCCCCGTTCGGGTGACTTGCTATCACCAAGAACGAACGTTATAGCATGTCGAATTTAGGGAATGTTTTTCGTGTTGTAACATCATCACCGGGGCTTGTAGAAAAACTTTATCCGTTTATTTTGTGACTTAATTTGAAAGACCGTTTTAAAAGATTATTTGATGAAAATTTCTCCCCCTCAAATAATGACCCGTTTTCTATTTAAAGAGTTGTTGTCATTGTTTGAGTGGTCGAATTGTCTTTGAAAATCTTTTTGTGATTACTGAAAACACTGATTCATTGTGAAGACAACTTTTTACCAATAAAAATAAGATTTCTCTTATTTTGACAAAGAAATGCACTGACACGTACATTAATTTGTATATAGGAAGCACGGGTTGTGTTGCAAAGTAAACACAAGCCTTTGCATGGTCATAAAGTAGACCATGCCCGAGAATAAATTCCCGTTATGAGGTCAAGTTTTCTTTTTGAAATACTTGCCTTTAAGATGATGACCGGGTTGCTATCTGAAATAATAGCAAGCCATTTTTGGCATGTTTTGAAAACATTTGGAACTTCTGCTCGAACTTCATTTACAGCCTCGTATCATTATTGAATGACATTTCTAAGACCGTAAATGTTATCGATTTTCAGAATACATGCCATTATTACCTCTTTTTTGAATTTTTCTCATTTCTTAATATTTTTTTTGGTTTTATATATATTTTATATTTTTGTATTTTGATTTTATAAAAGTTTTCTGAAAATGAAAAATCTTTTTGGTTTTTTTGGTTTTTAATATATATACATATTATACAGGATATTTAAATAGGTACCACCACTATTTATCAACTTCATCTGCTAATTGTTTCAGAGTCTCCGGCGTAAAACTCCGCATTCCCAGCTTGTTGATAAGAAATTCAATTCTTTCTCGGCCAAGGGCTTTAGTGAAGATGTCCGCCAGCTGATACTCCGTATTGACAAAGTAAAGTTCTACCACTCCATTCAAACTTGCTCTTTTATGAAGTGGAATCTGATGTCAATATGTTTTGATCGAGAATGTTAAACATTATTGCAGCATAAGGCAATAGCGCTTTTGTTATCATAGTACATTAGAATTTTATTGAATCTAAGGCCATAGTCGGTAAGCTATGATCTCATACAAAGGACTTGAGCATAACAGCCTGACAAAGCAATATATTCAGCTTCCGTACTGGATATCGCAGTGCTTTTCTGCCTTTTTGATGACCAGCTAACAAGCCTATCTCCTAATAATTGCATACATCCAGATGTACTTCGTCTAGTATCTTAGCAACACGCATGATCAGCGTCTGCATAAGCTGTTAGAGCAATAGAAGAATCCTTTGGATACCAAAGTCCCCTATTAATGGATCCTCTTAGGTATTTAAGGATTCTTTTTACAACATGTAAGTGCTTTTCGGTAGGCTTTGCTTGATATCGGGCACACATGCATACAACAAATGTAAGGTCTGGTCTACTGGCTGTAAGATACATAAGGGTGCCAATCATTCCACGATAGTGTGTAGGGTCCACGACTTTCCCTTGTAGATCTTCATTCAGTTTGGATTTCTCCACCATTGGAGTATCCACGGGGTCACAATATTCCATGCCATATTTTTTCAAAGATTCTAGAGCATATTTAGACTGATTTAAAAAGATGCCTCTAGGACTCTGTGAAATCTGTAGTCTTAGAAAAAAATGATATTTTGCCCATCATCAACATCTTAAACTTTGAACACATTATTTTTGAAAATTTGTCACATAGTTCAGGTGTAGTAAACGCAAAGATTATATCATCAACATAAATTTGTACCAGGAGAATGTCTTTGCCTTGTCTTCTGATGAACAATGTGGGATCCACGGTTCCTTTAGAGAATTCCTGAGAGAGTAGAAACTTCAACAATAGATCGTACCATACGCAAGGAGCTTGTTTTAACCCATAACAACCCATAAAGTGCCTTCTTAAGCTTTGTACACATGATTCGATTGTTTTATCCACAAACCCATTCGGTTGGATTGACATAAAACTTCTTCGTCGCAGAATGCCATTTAAGAATGCAGTCTTTTACATCCATTTGGTAGGACAATACATATTCATGTGAGCAGCAATGCGAGGAATATTTCGCGAATAGCACCAAAGTCTAGCCACAGAGCAAAGGTGTTGGTTTAAAAATCTTCTTGATGTTGTTTGAATTACTGCTGCTCATGTTTTTGTTAATACTGCTCAGCTGGATTTAGTGCTGCTCATGAACTTCAAAGAAATTATGCTAAATGGTTACTACTGTTAGTACAAAATTACTACTGCTAGTACAAAGTTACTACTACTCAAGGTTAAGAATGCTCAAAGATAGTTTATGCTGCTAGGTTAATAAGTTAGTAATGTTTGTTGTTGTACTGCTTATATGATAGTATTTAATTATGTATTTATAGAAAGATTATGAATACTGTAGAAAAGTATTGTAAGCCGACTAGGGACTCTTGGTTGTAATAAAAGGAGGTCCTAGGGAATGAGTTTGATAGTACCAACCAAAAAAACACGCCAATAATCAATCTTAGGTCGTATATTTTCATATGGCTTCAAGGTCTTTGTTAACCAGAATTTTTAAGAGTTTTGAGTTTAGTATCATTAATAGTATTGGAGCTTATTTGTTGAATTGTATGTTCTTAGAATTACTGTTTCATTGATAATTCTTCTTATTATTAAAGATTAGATTCCGCATAATCTTTAATACATTTAAACAAAACTTTTACTATAGTTGTGTTAGATTTATCTAATATAACTAAACCTTAAACAAAGCTTAAGGAATTCGATCTATTAAAGTAGGATCAACAAGTGGTATCAGAGCTTGTTAAAAAGCTTTGAATAAGAACCTGTTTTTATACACAAGATCTTTTGCTAAAAATATGGATCAATATTTTGCACACATGGTGGCTACATCCAAAGATCCCATACTCAAACCTGGTGAGTATGAGATCTAGAGGATGAGGATTGAACAATATATCCAGCTGATAGACTATGACTGTGGAGTATAGATGAATGGTGCAACACTTGCCAAAAATAAAAACAACATAATGTGGAAGGTGTTGTGACAGTGATGCCTATTACAACCGCTGAAGAAAAGGCTTAGAGAAGATTAGAGGTGAAAGTGTAGAAGTTACTTTAAATGAAGGTGAATTCCACATTAACTTCAGTTAAAGTTTAACTCTATTGAAGGATGCTAGAAGTTGTGGAAGCTGTTGAAAGAATAAGAGATTTTGGTGGGAATGCGAGCTACAAGGAAATACCCAAAGAATCTCTTAAAGCAATCAATAGAAAAAACTTCACTGCTAAAAGCTCAATGTTGCTTGAACACTTTTTGATAGGCTTCAAATGGTTTTTTGAACCGTCCAGTTGGTGAGCTTTTGGATGAAAAGCTTTAACAAGAAGCTTGTTAATCAATAGTTATTAAGAAGTTTGTCAACTGAGTGAAACACACATGCTGTGTGTAAGAGGAAATAAATCTATTTTGGAGCAATTGTTGGGATTCTTGAGTTGATGAGACAAAATAATTAAAAGATTGAAACAAAAGGACTGTGGGAAACCTACATATGTGAGGTTCTTTTGACGTTTAAGCTTCGAGGTTGTTTAGAACCTCATCTAGGATAATTATAGTAACAAATGATTATAAATTGCACAACGGAAATAAAATTATACACAAATCAAAGTTACTTCAAGGTTTTTCTTTATTAATCAACACAGCCCCAAATACTATTGATCAGAATAGATAGGTTACTTATAACCTAGTAACAGGATCATATATCCTTGAGGCTGTTAATCTAGACGGTCACATAATAATACACAAACATGTACAACAATTACACTTTTTTATCTAGTCGACTCTCATATGATAAACACACACTTTTTTGGATAGCTAAAACCTACAACCTGTATCTCTTTATATACTAGAGATAATAGGTTTTACAAAGAGATAAACATAAATCTTTTAAACATTTAACTTGATCTTCTATTATCTTCTTTCTTCATAAGGAGATCTTTTGATATCTTTATAATTTGATATCTTTGACTATAATACTTCTAATAAATCTCCATAGCTTGTAGAATTCTTGAATGATGGGTTTTAGTCCTTTTTGTTTACTTCTTGTTTTTGTTATTATCAACTCAAATATAATTCCTAACAATCTTCTCCTAGTTGATAATGACAAAACCAAATAAGTATAAACTTCCCCTAAAGTTAATATACGAATGAAAACTTCCCCTTAAGCTACCAAGGATCTACAAGTTGAAAATCATCAAATATTCTTCCCCTTTTTGTCTATATCAAATAGGAGACTAAATTATGCAACTTTGATCTTCACTACTTATGAATCCAATATTACACTTCCAATCCAAGTATTCTATGACCCAAATTGCCTCTATTAAAGCACCTAAGAAAAATGAACTTGAGCTGAGTAGTGAAACTTACAACTTAGCAGTGGTAACAAAGGCTAGTAGTAGTAAAAACCTTCACCTTAATGTAGCATATAAATGGTTAAATATTTTAACATTAAGCTTCCCCTATGAAAAACCAATATGTTAACTTATTTCTTGGAATCTTTAATTCTTGTAGGCTTATGTAATGATCACTAATGAAGAAAACTAAGTATAACGAACTTGATGAAGAAGTAGAACAACCAAAACTTGTGTCTTATATCTTGTACTATCTACGTGACTTCGAACGTATACCCAAATCCGATGTATAAAGAGACCGCAATCTCTTGACAATTATCCTCATCCACTATGAGACGCGTAACCAAAGTGATAGCAAATGTGAGCATTGGGCACCATAAGAAAAATCACACATCTTTGCTAGATTTGTCAAGTCTTTGTCACATCGTTTCTAAGCACAAACAAGTTATCTCTAAATGTTGTAAGCCATTTGAGATATGATAAGAACACAAACCTTGTGGAAACTTCCACTTTTTTTTTAACTTCATATAAGTGATAAACAATCTTTATTGTAACCTATTATTACAAAAATATAATTCCAAAAAACAAGCCTTTAAATGTTTAAGGGAACATTTAAATCAAAAACCAAAAATTACTGTGTGTATTGTCGTTAACCCAAAATTGCCTTTGTCGCCCGATATCGGACAAACTAGCAGTATAAACATCTTTTATCGGACAATACTAGCAGTATAATTTGACGAGCAGTAGTAACTAGCAGTTGAAACTGTTTTAACATTCTAACAATTTTAACTTAACACTGCTCTCATTATTTCCAACCCAATCAGTACTAACCTGAATTTGATTCCAAACAGTAGTAATCTTAAACATGTAGTAGAATCCAGTAGTACACACAAACAATGAGCAGTATTAACTTTCTATAAAACCAATGCTAGCAGCACTTACTTTCTATACGCACCAACCGCTAAGTTTTAGTGTAGTTAAACAAACTTTATAAAACGTGGCAAGTAATAATGTTGTTGAACCATACTAATATATCAATCAGTTTGAACTTACATCGAACAAACTTAAGCAGCATTAATTCACTTCTTGCTTGTAATGGCAGCATTAAACATTGAAGCTCAAACAATATTAGTACACGAACAGTATTAACCAAAACTTCCTTGTTTGCTTTGGCAGTAGAAATGCATAACTGGCAGTACTAACGTATTATTAGTAGTACTAATACATCAACAAGTAGTACTAACCAAAGCAAGCAGTATTAAGTATGATCATAGAAATATAAATTTATAGCAGCAACATGAACGAGTAGTATTAAGTACTTTTGAAGTATTAATGATAAAACGGCAACTTATACTCCAACAGAAATCTTCAATAATATTCCCATACCAAATTAAAGCATACTCGCTTCTCATGATTCTCTACATCTTTTCCCATAAACGATTGAATCTTTGTACATTGAAGCTTAAGTTATGGTTACCTGTTGCGTTTCACACCTTTACTCGTCACAACACTGTTTACCTATTAGGGTTTAATGTAAAATCATAGTTTTCCCATCTCGACTCTGGCTTCAATATAATCATAGTCGTCTTTTTTTAAAGTATAAAGACGACACTTTAAAGTGTCGCAAAAATCATAAAATCACCAAAATCACCCATAACTTTCATAAAACGATATCAATAAACCTTGTAGATCCTAGATCAAGAGCCCCATAGATCTGATACCAATGGTGGAAACGTACAATACGTGATAGGTTCTTTGATCGTTAAAGCTCGAGGTTGTTTAGACCTCATCTAGGATAATATAGTAACAAATGTATAATTACACAGCCGGAAATAATAAAACAAAATCAAAGTTACTTAAGGTTTTTTCCTTTATTTACAAACACATCCCATGGTATGTGCTTAAATACACAAACCTTTTACTCTATATTAAGAGCTAATATAAAAAAAAGGACCTATATATGAACGAAAAATGACATAAAAATGCATTAGTTATTATGTGTATTTTTAGATTTGTGTCTTGGCAGATATGAATATTCAATAAAAAAAAAGACCAAAAAAAAGGCAACAAAGCAGACAAACCATCACAGGAATTGAAAGAGCGCGAGATTTGAGTCCGCGATGCCTTCGTCTTATTCTTGATCGGCCGACTCATTTTTATGGGATGGGATCTGGACCCATATTTATATAAAGTTAAATAGCCCATTTGCAGGCCCATCCAACAGCAACCCAAGACTCCATCACTCCTCACGCTCAGGTCCAATTTTAGACTTAACTATCTATCAGCCAAGCAAAGAAAGAGGGACTATTCCAGGCCTAAGTTAGAACGTGAAGGGCTAGGCCATATTCCACCCTGTTTATAAAGAGGCCCCCCTTAAAAAAGAGTAGAGGCCCAGCCTATG
This sequence comes from Tanacetum coccineum, assembly GCA_026074375.1. Classification (NCBI taxonomy): domain Eukaryota; kingdom Viridiplantae; phylum Streptophyta; class Magnoliopsida; order Asterales; family Asteraceae; genus Tanacetum; species Tanacetum coccineum. The sequence continues at coordinate 85,498 of BQNB010004475.1, read as the reverse complement.
GCTTATTATGAATGCCCCCATGAGAGGAGATGAAACAAAAGGCCCCCGCGCACAATGCGCCCCCCCCCGCGGACTCCCTCCCCATCTGCTGGCCCGACCACACCCGCGCGTCCCCCCGGTGCACACATTTCTCTATACCAACAAATACCTACGTCATATTTATTAGTTCCCCCCCCACTCCACATCTCGTGCGCGTCGTTGTGTGGTGTGTAATTAGTGTAGTCATTTAAATCTATCAACGTCTTTATTTTATTTTGTAAATTTCATAAATTAGATGACAGCAATTGTGTTCTTGTTACATTTCATTTCATTTTTAAAATATAAAAACATTGAGCTTTTTTTTATTATTTAAATGTATCTTGTTGTGTGAAGTTTTCTTTTAAGAAATAGTTATTAGGTACGAATGTTTGCTTTTCATTATGGTCTTGTTAGATCATCTAATAAATCTGAGTATTTGTTTTGTTTTTATTAATTATTTTTTTCAATATTCCATAAAATTAGGATCAAGTAAAAACAGTTGTTGCTTACTGGAATGGTTATTCCGAGCATCATGAAGGGACATGGGTATATGAGCATTTAAATTTGGGTATTGATTGTAGTATGGAGTTCATTTATCTGTAAATCTTCAAATTTGGTGACTTCTAATCCCTTCTCTTTATTTTTCTTTGATTATTTTTATGCTTATTTTCATGCTTAGTTTAATTATTATTGTTGTTGTTGCTTATTTTATTGCTTTTTAGCGTAGTTTTTATGAATAGCGAATAGTTTTTATATGCTTGTTAATGGTGAAATTGTGATTTGCAAGTTTTATGTGTTGAAATTAAAAGGGATTTTTGATTAATAATTGTTATGATTATTTAGATTTCTTATTTGAATATTTCGAAGGGCAAAAGCCGAAGAAATAGTCAAAAATCAAATCTAGTAATTATTACCTTTATAAGATATCACTTTCAAAATAAACCAACGTTGTGAGAAAATAATATTTTTACGGGTACTAATTCATCATTAAAACCAATTTTTTTATACTTAACGAACTTTTCACTTCACTTGACAAGCATTTTCTTCTTATAAATCTTTTAGATCATTTTTAGAATAATTCTCGTAGTTTAATTGTTTAGTATAGTTTTAGTATAATTTTCTTATTATTAAAAATAGTTTTTAAACCAAAAATCCTAAAAGATAATCAAACATTATACTTCAAAAACATAACCGTAAATCTCAATTCAGTTCTCGTTGGGATACGACTCCAGATGATTTAATTATTACTTTTCTTTAAGTAATTCTTATTTCTAACGGGATACTTAATATTATATACATACGGCTAGTACGTATTTATACGATATCAAAAAAAATGGCGCCGTTGCCAGGGAGGATTGTACGATTTTTACGTGGTGTTTCGAGTTAGTGCCTTGAAGATGTTCTTCGGAAAGTTTATTTTCGTATTTATTAAAAAAATAAAAATCCAAAAATATTTTCCTTCTTATTTTATTTTTATTTTTTCCTTTTCTTTTTATAAATATTAGAAAAAATACCAAAAAATATTTTTTTTATTATCTTTATAAAAATATTAAAAAATATTCTCCTTTATCTTCTTATTTCATTTAATTCTTATCCTCCTATTTGTTTAATTCTAATGTCGTCATTCAAACAAACAAATTGTTTCAGCTGCAGAAATCCATTAGATGATCACTTGTCGATAAGTACTTAGCGGAGCAGTGTGGATTTTATAATAAGGGGTACCTTGTTTAGGATTTGTTAAAATTTCGGAAATTCGTTCATTATGAACCAACTCCGTATTCTTACAATGATTCTCTAAATTTTTCTGACTACCCTCCACAACCCCAGTACGAGACGTATTCTTGTGAGTTATGTGGGAACGATGCTCATTATGGTTACGATTGTCCGCCTCAAGTTCCGTTTATCTCTAATCCGGACCCGTGTTACAATCAAGACTTTGATAATTTTCCACAAACTTCACCTAATTTTCAACAACAATATCTTTGTTGTGAAAACTGCGGGGGTCCTCATGAGACTTTTCAGTGTCAACCGATGAACCAAAATTTCTATAATTCTAATTCTTCCAGTTTTGACCAATTCCAACCCCCGCAGTATTCCGACATTCATCAACCTCCTGAAGAGATAAGTATTGAAGAATTAAAAACAATGATGCAATCCTATTGTAAAATAATAAGTCAACAATGTGAGCATGAGACTATTCTGTTACAAGAGCAGGCAGTTAAGGAAAAACGAGAATTGTTAGCTGAAGAACATGCAGCTAATCCTTCTGAGCCTTCACCCGTCTCAAAGTTTTACAATGCTGACTATGATAGTATTAGCACTCCGTCTACTGCTTATACTATTCATTTAACCAAAAGTGCTACTATTATTACTAATCCTTCCGAGCTTACGCGTCGTATCTATCATAATCATGACATTTTCTGTGATGGTGATGATGACGAGGAACATTTTCCAGATGAAGTTAAAAGAACTCAACAAATTCTTGAAAAGGATTCGTTTGATTGCAATCACACCGACTTTTACAATTAGAGACTCTTCTAAGTATGAGGGTATGAGCATCTTATGCATGATCCGATATGAATTCGGACGAATTAATTAATTAAGTCAGTGTTGAGAACCTTGTCCCAGCCGAGTAAGTCCAGGATTAATCCAAGGATTTATGTAGATATGAAAGTGATATCCCCCCCCCCCCCCCCCCCCCCCCTAATGTGCAGGTTGTGTGATTTTACGACTTTCCTAATTATGTCTTTTGATTTGTCTTGACAATGATTTTTCTCTAGTGATGACAAGTCATTTTCTAATGAGGATGTTCCGAAAGAAAATTTCAAATTTTTATTTGAATCTCTTTCTGATTTGGGAAGTAATATATTTATACTAAAGATAGATCCACATCACTTATGCCGAGTATGATCTTATAGATTTCCTTGCTTAATCGAGACACTTTGATTGTTTCTTCTCCTAAGTTTGATTCTCTTCTCGAGGAGTTCTCCGGTGAACTCGCTCATATTGATTTAATTCCACCGAGAATTAATGAAGCCGACTTTGATCCTGAGGAAGAAATTGTACTTGTTTAGAGAATATGGTGTTTGTGTGGTTCGAGATTGGTGGTGGAAGGGTGTGTGGCTGGCGATTGTGGTGCTCGGCAGAGGTACAGCGTCGTCTGTGTTGAGATAGGGTATATAGTGTTGTGGGTGTAAATTCTGAAATATTTGTTGATATATCGAATCTTTCTACCCATCTACTCATCTCCATTAAGGATAGTGACTTATATGGGAGAGATTTCGATTTATTTCTTACCAAGATGACTCAATTGCACGTGCATTGAGAATTATTGACTTGAAATAAAGGGGAAATCACTTTCTCTAAAGAATTGCTTAGCAATGATTCCCCTTCACTTCCTGAAAATGAGTCATTTCATTTTGATGTTCCATCATCCCCTCGTCCTCCTGCGAAACCCACGGATGATGATGAAATTGAGCCCGATACGGGAGTTTGATTCCAAAGTGGTGGGTGATATTTTCTTGAACTATTGTTCATGTGCCTAAATGTATTTAACTACCAACACCTCTCTCTTGATGACCTTTATCCAAAAACCAAACCCCATACTCACCACTAAAACAAACAATTCAATAATCAAACAAATCTTATAAAAACCACCTAAAATACAAACACTTTAACCACCAACACCTCACAAAATAAAAAATACACTCCCAATCATAAAACATTAATTACCCCCAACACACAATTTCATACCTCAAAACACAAACAACCACCAAATACAATCACCCTAACTTTTCACTATACACTTCACCCAAACTTAACCTCCCAACCTCTCATCTATTTATTCACCCATAACACACCACACAAAAAAAAATACTACAATACACAATATTATTATCTTCTTCACTCAAACCAAACATATAATATATTATAACAATACATACCTTCAAACCCTTCAACATCACCAACTAACACCTACTCCACAAATTACCCCATAAAACCAATCCTAACCAACCCCCAACCATCCATCCAAAATTCTCTGCAATTATTACTAATCTCTAGTCTCCCATAAAGAGAGATCTATTCTACTATCGTTTGTAACATATATATCTACACGAATAGTTCTACTTTTCATTATCAGCAGCTACCAGAATAGAATACTAAGAGATTATCGCCTAGTGTGTGTCTGTGCCACCCCCTCTCTCTAACCTATATATATGTCTCTCACCATAAACCAAACAATCCCTAATAAGATCTCGCGCGCGCGTCACACCCACCCTCACTCAAAGAGATAGATATCCAATCCTACCTCACTCTCTCTCTCTCACCTAATATATCCCTGTGTAGAGAGAGAGATCCACCCCCCTGCATCACCCCTATATTATATATATATGATATATATATAGAATGTGCCCCCACTAGAGAATTTCGTGTGCGTGTGTGTGTGTGTGTATCGATATAAGCTCCCTGTACCCTGCACCCCCCCCCCCCTATAAAAGATCAAAATGCTCTCGTCCGCCTCTCGCTCTACCGTTATATCCAAAATCCAGCACTCTACTCATATAGAGAGATAGATAGATACCACTCGTCACACAGACCATATAATGGAACTTCTTAAATCCATCTAATCGCCCTCCTCCCCTCCCTTACTCTCAAAACCTCTCTCTTAGCAACCTCCCCCCCATATAGATGTTTTATACTGCACAGCGCTTTTTTCGATCCTTCTCTCTCCTCTCTCCCAATTGCACACCACTCCTTACACTCCCTACCACCCCTCACCCCTCACAGACTCATAACCCACTCATGGATAGATGAGTCATAGAGAATTACTCTCTCTACCACACTCTCTCTCTGATAGAGAGATAGAGAGAGTGTGTCACAGAGAGACACATACCCACCCGCAGTGTGTGTGTCCACCTACCACCTAGATCCAATATGTGTCACGCTCTCTCAAGATATAGACACAACAGACACTGTAAACGTCCTGTATGTGTGTCCCACTCACACCCACCAATCAGACAGAGAAGAGACTATATCGCAATAAACCACGCCGTGTGTGATATACACGGCACAATCAAGAGATATATCTACAGTGTTTACCCGATCACTCGATACACACCCTCTCTCGTTCGATTCTGTCCCCCCTCACAGTTATATACCACAACCAGACTCCCGATCGTATTGATAGATATCGACATCCATTATGTATCCCATCACACTATCACGCTCTCCCCCATACCTCAAGAGAGAGATCATAGAGAACCTACCCACCTTCCCGTGTATACTCTGCTCATATAGATATATACCATTGTGTGTGTGTCAAAGAGATATTAGAGCAATTTATTACACTCACACCATAGATAAGTAATTTACTACCCCCCCCATAGACAAGCTACCGCCTATACTCACGCTCTCATCTCTCCCCTAGATGAAAAGAGAAACTTCTGGTGATATAGTCATTGGAATATCCACCCCACTACAACCCATATCTCCACCACCTTGTGTGTGTGTCCCAGATAAGAGAGAGAGGAGACGCCATTCCCACTGCCCAGTGTCGTTTAACCTGCACACCTCACACGCACTCACTTCTATGTGTGTGTGTGTGCACTCAGAGAGTAGAGACGCACAACACATCTCTCGCGTACACCCTGTGTGTGTGTGTACCACCCGTTATCATGTATAATCTGTCACCATCTTCGCTAACTATGTTCAAATGAATTAATTGATATGAAGACTCCAGTCTCTAGATAATATCGTCATACAGAGATATTGTACTCCTCTCTCCTGTGTGTGTGTGTATATAGCTTGTATCCTCCTCCTCGCCTCACACATTTCAATCACCTCCACTATCTCTTACATGAGCATATAGTTAGATGTGCCATCTTATATAATATCCGTCCGCTAATGAGAGACGCGTGTGTCCCAAAAATCACCCATAACGATAGAACTGTGTGTGTGTGTGTGTGCGACCATCAGCCCGTCTCTCACCACCTGTGTGATCACTCATATCCTAATCATAGTTTGTGTGTGTGTAAGACCACCCACTCCAACTTACCACAGAACTATACTCAGAATAGAGAGAGAGAGAGAGAGATATATAAATAGATATACACAGACTAGTCAAATTCCATCTCTCTCCAATAGATAGAGTGAGGTGAGATTGTTCCGACTAGCCCATCTCCACTCCCTAGAGTCCTCAGAGATAGAGAGTAGTGAGAAACGCTCGCAGTGTGTGTCTATAATACCAAAATATAACAACAATCACACATAACATCCACACCTCACTTCGAATGACCCCCCAAATATATAGAAATCATCACCCCTCCCCCCAAAACCCCAATAATCAATTGTCTCCTCACAGACTCTCTTAGAGAAATAAATTATTATATATGAGAGAAACTTGTTAAGTTTTATTGTTGATGTGTCATATATAGATAGAGAGATAGAGTGATACGCTTACCCCATATAATCTCAATATCATTTGTGAGTAGTCTTATATGTGTGTGTGTGTCTGCTCGCGCGACTCTGCACCAGTAGAGAGTTTAAATATAGACTAGAGAGAGTAGAGATATAGATCCTAAGTCGTTATATTTCGCAGTTCGCATGTCACTGCCTCGAGATCTTAGAGAGATAGAATGTATAATTAGTTTACTCTCTCATTCTCAGAGCTCACTTCTCTATCTTCTAGATTCCATAGACTCTATATCTCATACCCTCACACCACACCCCTGCTACCCATTCCCATGAAGTACTCTGTGTGCTCTCATTGCTATCTCTCTCTCTCACTCGCTCTTGATATGTGAAAATTGTTTTTATAGATATCTCTCGCTCGTCACTCTCGCCTCAGAGAGAATCTCTCCCCACTCTCTACTCTCACGTAGCCCACACACCCCATCTCTCGCGCTATTATCGCAATTAACACATCTCATGTAAAGAGATATATAGATAATGGAAGTGTAGTCGAGCGAAGAGTTTGCGTATCCGCCCCACAGAGTAGCTATACACACCTCCCCCCTCTATTGCCGTCCCCCGGATATAGATACGTGATGTTTACATTATAGTGGATAACTGCTGACCATATAATTTATTATACAAGAAACACAGCCCATTGCAGGCCGGACCAACTGATAAGACCCAATAGAAAAAAAGCTCAGCGCCCATGCTATAGAAGATAATATTATCAAGCCAGCGCTCTAAGTGTAAATGTACGGGCTCTATCCGGCCCCGCGTGTGTTGTGTGTTGTGTCCTCCGGCAGGGTTAGGCTCTAATTGGGTTTGATTAAAGAGACTCGGATTATGAGGAGGCGATACCATAAGAAGGCATACCTTGGATATGTGTGGAGAGAGAAGCGCGAGATCATGTTATAACAAAAAGGGAAAAGAGCCGAGACTCTCCCTCGGAGGGAGGTCGGTGACCATTCTTATAAAAAAACACTAGTCATCATTTATTTTGTTATGAATTATTGTCGTCATTTATTTTGTAATTAGTGTAGTCATTTAGATCTATCAACGTCTTTATTTTATATTGCAAATTTCTGAAATTGGATGACAGTAATTGTGTTCTTGTTACATTTCGTTTCATTTTTAGATATAAAAACTAAGCTTTTTTTATTATTTAAATGTTTTGCTGTTTAAAGTTTTCTTTTATAAGAAATAGTTTTTAGGTACGAATGTTGCTTTTCCATTATGGTCTTTGTTAGATCATTATAAATCTGAGTTTTCTTGTTTTAGTTTTATAATCATTTTCTTTAAATTTCATAAATTAGAATCAAGTAAAATAGTTGTTGGTGACTGGAATGGTGATTACGAGCCATCATGAAGGGACATGGGTATATGATCATTTAAATTTGGGTATTGATTGTAGTAAGGAGTTCATTTATCCGTAAATCTTCAAATTTGGTGACTTCTAATCCCTTCTCTTTATTTTTCTTTGCTTATCTTTATGCTTATTTTCATGCTTAGTTTAATTATTATTGTTGTTGTTGCTTTATTTATTGCTTTTAGCGTAGTTATATTATGATTAGCGAGTAGTTTATTTATGCTTGTTAAGTGAATTTTGATTTGCATGTTGTGTGAAATTAAAAAGGGATTTTTTGATAATATTTGTTATGATATTTAGATTTTATTATGGGAATATTCTAATGGCAAAAAGCGGAGGATATAGTAAAAATCAAATTCTATTAATTATTACCTTTATAAGATAATCATTTTAAAATAAAAACCAACGTTGTGGAGAAAATAATATTTTTTGAACGTGGTACTTATTCCATAGATGTAAATAGCGGCGCGAGTTAGATGTTGTTGTTTGGTGTTTATACTTAACGTAACTTTTCACTTCAATTGACAAGCATATTTCGTTTTATATATCTTTTTAGTATGGCGCGGAGTTCGATGGTTAATATTTAGTTTTTATTAGCTTGTTTTTATATTATTAGATATATAATAACCAAAATTAAAAGATATTCAAGCATCAAATAAGGAACATAAACTTAAGTTTCAAATTCAATTCTCGTTGGGATACGACTTCGGATGATTTAATTATTACTTTTCTTTAAGTGATTCTTATTTATTCTCACGAAGAAGAACTCAGAGAAAATGAAAATGCAGCAACAAGAGGACTAGAAGTGGATTATTTTGACACATTTTCGACTAGGAGCGAACTAGCATATCATAAGTACCTAATGTGTGGCCTAATTCCATCCTTGTTTCTAAGAAACCTCATCATTACAGAGGGATGTACATCAAACCTGAAAATACCATGCAACATTGGACATGTACATGTGGAAAAAGCCTACATAGATCTCAAATCTCCTCTAAACATCATGACCCGAATGCTATATTATTGGATCATGAGGAGAAAACTTGACCCTAGGGAAGATACAAATAGAGGAATAAGCAACTTTACAGGAAGAATTACTGGGGTAATCCCCTTTACCCAAAAAGACTTCACGGGAAGAATTAAGGAAATGCATATCTTCGTAGGAAACTTCACTTATGTTGCAGACTTTATGATTGTTGAGGATATTAGTTCAATCATAGACCCTAGGTTGTCACAAGTACTACTAGGGAAGCCCTTTGTTGAAATATCCAATATGACTCGTGACCTATCACTAGGAGTGGTGAAGTTCACTGACGGAATCAATGAGATTGCCTATAAGATACCCCACAAAATAGAGAAATATAACTCATTATCGGACTTAGAAAAAGAACATACGAAATCAGTCTACCTTAGGAATAAGGAGGAAAAGAAAAGAGGAGTGGCGTACACGATGAGCAAAATATTAGGGTTTTATAAAGAATGTATAGAGCTTAGGCCCGAATATTTGACTGGAGTTGCAGATGAAGGAGGAGTCACGTAAGGACGTGTGATTCCGAGTCTAGCTACAAGACTCGTTAAATAAAGAAAAGTGCTTTTTGGGAGGCAGCCCAATATTTAATTTCCCGCATTTAGGAGTGTCTTGTGTTTTAACTCTTTATTGTTTATTCTTATATGTTTGAATCATTTATGATCATGCTTTGCTTTGTCTTTAACTTCATATTAATTGCAATCAAAGGTATTTTGCATCAAATACGTGTAGGAAAAAATATCCGGTTTATAAGAACCATTTCAAACATATAAAATACATTGTTTAGATTAATTCGCGTCAGTTTTGAGTCATATGATTGTAATGATTAATCTCAGGTTTTATGCAGTATTTTATATAAGGAATAACTAATAGAATCGCGTGCAGGAGATATTTTAAGAAAAACGAATTTGAAATTTTCACAGTGGCTGGAGACAGCGTCAGGAATTCTCCTAACGGCGTCGCGCCTCTAGTTTTGTGAAAATTTAAAAAATTTCTATTATTTTCAAAAAATGACGTGTACAATATCCAAAATTTGTAATTTTATTATAAGTCTGCAGAAACCTTAATTATATCATCACAATCATCCTATCTTTACTGCTTTCATAGAGTCAACCCGAAAATTTTCGTTGTATATATCATTACCCCGCCGATTTTACGCCATGTGTAGTTGTCTTTGTCTTTGATTTACAGGTTATATTTGATGAGAAGAAACCCGAAAGTTCTTAGGAAGTTTCAGAAGGATGATTATTGGAGGATGATTTAACCAGTTATCGCATGTTTCTTCTCCATTATTAAGCAAACCAGATGTTATCCCAAATATTATCCAAATCACAACAATAATCATACACGAACCAAAAAAGCTAAAGAAATGAGAAAGAAGATAGAGAGAGAAAGTAGAGAGAAATAAAGGATGGTTAGGTTACTAAATGAAACAAATGACAACCAACACCCTCTCCATATGTGGAGAGGGTCCTATTTATAGTCATACCTACAAGGTTGGCGTATGGATTATTGTTCTTGGGCCGGGCTTAGCTTGTCTTTGGCTTTAGCCCGAAACATGTACAATATTAGCTTAAAGTCCAAGCCCGTTGAACCCGACTATCCTATTACAAAACAAGACTTAATCTAAACAAAGACGACCGATTACATTCATGTTTGACTTGTTGACAATCTCCCCTAATGTTGAGGTCTTCTTTGATTTGACTCTTACGCTTTGCCTTCTTTGATCTTGTCTTTGTCTTTTCTTATTTTTAATGGCTTTGTTCATTCATGCTTTTATGATTTCAATCTTGAGCCTTCGTCTTTTGACTTTGAGTTCTTGAGATATTTCATCTTGCATCATCTCCTTGACTTGAATCATCTTGATTTGACTTTCTTGATCAACTTGTGCTCTTTGACCAACATGATCATACTTGTCTTGAAAGCTTTCAACCTCCTCTTTTTCATCAAGGCTAACAATCTCTTCTATTGGATCTTTGTTTTGTTAACAATCTCTCTAGAAGACGATTCTTGATTTGACTTTGAAGATTATTGGGATTAAAAGTCTTCTTGATGTTGTTTGAATTACTACTACTCATTTTTGTGTTAATGCTGCTCAGCTAGAGTTGGTACTGCTCAAAGACTTCAAAGAAAATATGCTAAGTGTTTAATACTGCTAGTACAAAGTTAAGACTGCTCAGCTGAAGTTAATGCTGCTAGTGAAAATACACTTGAAGTTACTACTGCTAGTGAATATCAAGTTAATGCTGCTAGTTAGTACTGCTTATATGATATGTATTAGTTGTTTATAGAAAATATTTTGGATACTTAGGAAAGTATTGTAAGCCGACTAGGACTCCTTGGTGTATAAAAAGAGGTCTTAGGGCATAGAGTTTGATATATTATCTTTTATCAATTTTCATAGCTTCAAGGTATTTGTAACCTTAATACTTTGAGAGTATTCGTATTATTATCATTAATAATATTGGAGCTTATTTGTTGAATTGTATGTTCATTGAATTACCGTTTCATTGATAATTCTTCTTAAATATTAAAGATTAGATTCAACATAATCTTTAATACATTCAAACACAGTTTCTACTATAGTTGTGTTAGATTTATCTAATATAACTAAACCTTAAACAAGCTTAAGAAATTCGATCTATTGAAGTGGGATCAACAAGTGGTATTAGAGCTTGTTGAGAAGCTGTGAATAAGAAGAATATGTTCTTGCTAAAAGATATGGATCAAGATTCTGCACACATGATGGCTGCATCCAAAGTTCTAATGCTCAAACCTGGTGAGTATGAGATATGAAGGATGAGGGTTAAATAATATATCCAGACGATAGACTGTGCACTGTGGGAAGTCATAGAGAATGGTGCAACCTTGCCAAAAACAAAAATTATAGAAGGAGTTATGACAAAGATGCCTATTACAACTGCTGAAGAAAAGGCTCAGAGAAGATTAGAGGTGAAAGCTAGAAGTACTTTAATGATGGGCATTCCCAATGAACATCAATTAAAGTTTAACTCTATAAAGGATGCTAAGAAGTTGCTGGAAGCTGTTGAAAAGAGATTTGGTGGGAATGCAGCTACAAGAAAGACTCAAAGGAATCTCTTAAAACAACAATATGAAAACTTCACTACTCCAAGCTTAGAGATGTTTGATCAAACTTTTGATAGGCTTCAAAAGCTTGTGAGTCAATTGGAGCTTTTAGATGAAAAGCTTTCACAAGAAGATGTTAATTAAAAGTTATTAAGAAGTTTGTCACTTGAGTGGAACACACATGTTGTTGTGTGGAGGAATAAAGCTGATTTGGATACTATAAGCATGGATGATCTCTACAACAACCTCAAGGTGTATGAACCATAAGTTAAAGGGATATCTAGCTCAAGTTCAAGCACACAGAACATGGCTTTTGTGTCCTCTTCAAATAACAACACTAGCAGCACTAATGAAGCAGTTAATACTGCTCATGAAGTTTCTACTGCTAGCACTCAAGTTAATGCTGTTAACTCTACAAATATTGATAACTTAAGTGATATTGTTATTTGTGCATTCTTTGCTAGTCAACCAAATAGTCCTCGACTTGTACATAAGGACTTGCAACAAATCCATCCAGATGACATGGAAGAGATGGATTTGAGATGGAAAATGGCCATGTTGACTATGAGGGAAAGAAGGTTTTTAAAGAATACAGGAAGGAAGCTTACTGTTAATGGCAATGAGACTATTGGTTTTGATAAGTCCCAAGTGGACTGCTACAACTGCCATAAGAGGGGACATTTTGCTAGGGAGTGCAAAGCTCTAAGAAATCCAGACAACAAGAACAAGGAAAGTTCAAGAAGGAGTGTGCCTTTGGAAACATCTACTTCCAAAGCTTTGGTGTCATGTGATGGTTTTGGTGGATATGACTGGAGTGATCAGGCAGATGAATGGCCTAATTATGCACTCATGGCTTTCTCATCTTCAAGTCCTGACTCAGAGGTATCCAATGATTCTATTTGTTCAAAATCTTGTTTGGAAACTGTTAAACTTCTTAAATCTCAAAATGATCAACTATTAAAAGATTTAAAGAAATCCGAGTTAATGGTTCTAGGTTATAAGACAGGTTTAGAGTCAGTGGAAGAAAAACTTGAAGTTTATAAAGCAAATGAGTCTATTTATTTACAAGATATTAAGGGCTTAAAATTTGAAATTCATATAGGAGAAATAACTATTAGAGAGCTTAGGAAGAAGCTTGAAATAGTTCAAAAAGAAAAAGATGGCATTCAACTTAATGTAGATAAATTTGAACATGCATCTAAAAGTTTAAACAAGCTCATAGAGTGTCAGATAGTTGACAATTACAAGAAAGGTTTAGGCTATGAAAATTATAATGCAGTTCCACCTCCCTACACAGGAAATTTCATGCCTCCAACACCTGACTTGTCTTTTACTGGTTTAGATGAGTTTGTTAATGAGCTTGTAGTTGAGAACAGTAAAGCTATGGCTAGTGAAGAAGAGCCTAAGGTAGTTAGGAAGTGTGATGATGCCCCAAGTATTAAAGAATGAGTGTCAGATGATGAGAAAGAGGATGTGAATCAGCCTAAAATTAAAAAGAAAATAGTTAGGCCTAGTATTGTTAAGAAAGAGTTTGTCAAATCTAAACAACAAGAAAAAGATGCTAGGAAAACTGTTAAACAAGTTAAGCAACATAGGCAAAATACTCACAGTCCAAGAGGCAATCAAAGAAATTGGAACAATATGATGTCTCAAAAACTAGGAAGCAATTTTGTGATGTTTAATAAGGCCTGTTATGTGTGTGGAAGCTTTGATCATTTGCAGGTTGATTGCAATTACCATCAAAAATAGTTTCAAAATCAAAGGATGGTAAAACCTGTTTGAAACAATGCCCAAAGGGTGAATCATCAAAACTTTGCTAAAAAGACTCACCTCTGTGCTAAAAAGAACATGGTTCCAAGAGCAGTACTAACAAAGTCTGGCTTAGTATCAATTAATATTGCTAGACAAAATATTTCTAAAACAACAGTATGTTATCTTCATTCTTCATAAGGAGATCTTCCATAATCTTTATCTTTTGATATCTTTTACTAAATCTTCTATCATTCTCCATCAGCTTGTAGAATTCCAATTTGCTCGATTTAGTCCTTATGTTTTATTCTTTTATTTATTTTGTCTCATCAAATCTAGAATCCTAACAGTAATATTAATCAAAGGGTTAATATTGTTAGGGGTAAAGATGTTATTACTGCTAGGGCAAAAGCAGTAGTTAATGCTGTTAAGAGAAATAATGTTAATGCTGTTAAGGCCTCAGCTTGTTGGGTTTGGAAACCAAAGACTAAAGTTTTAGACCTTGTTTTTAATCACAACAGTGCATCAATCACCCTAAAGAAGTTTGATTATATTGATGCACAAGGCAGATCCAAGTCAGTGATGGCTTGGGTCCCCAAAAGAAACTGATTTTCTTATCTAATGTGCAGGGCAATCCACAAATGGATTTACAGGATCAAGGAGTGATTGATAATGGATGCTCAAGGCACATGACAGGGAACATGTCCTATCTTACAGACTATGAAGAGATAGATGGAAGATATGTTGCTTTTGGAGGGAACCCCAAAGGAGGGAAAATCACAGGAAAAGGTACCATTAAAACTGGTAATCTAGATTTTGAAAATATGTATTTTGTGAGAGAGTTAAAGTTTAATCTCTTTAGTGTCTCACAAATGTGTGATAAAAAGAATAATGTTCTTTTTAATGACACTAAATGTATTGTTTTATCTCCAAACTTTAAGTTAATTGATGAAAGTCAAGTTTTACTTAGAGTTCCTAGAAAGAACAATATGTATAGTGTTGATTTAAAGAACATAGTTCCTAAAGGAGGTTTAACTTGCCTTTTTGCAAAAGCCACATTTGATGAATCTAAACTTTGGCATAGAAGGCTAGGTCACTTAAATTTTAAAACCATGAATAAATTGGTTAAGGGAAATCTTGTAAGAGGTTTACCTTCCAAACTTTTTGAAAATGATCAAACCTGTGTTGCTTGTCAAAAGGGAAAGCAGCACAGAGCCTCTTGTAAGTCCAAAACAGAGAACTCAATCAGTCTTCCTTTACATTTGTTGCATATGGACTTGTTTGGTCCAACATTTGTAAAAAGCCTTATGAAGAAAATGTATTGCCTAGTTGTCACAGATGATTACAGTAGGTTTACATGGGTTTTCTTTCTAGCTACTAAGGATGAGACTAGTGGCATTCTTAAGTCCTTTATAACTGGGATAGAAAATCTAGTAGATCACAAGGTTAAGGTGATTAGATGTGATAATGGAACTGAATTCAAAAATAGAGAAATGAATCAGTTTTGTGAGTTTATCGGTTATTTTGAGACATGTTTGTGTTAGCAGAACTCATCAACAAAAATAGAGTTTGCTAAGAGAGGATTAGGACACTAATGAGGGCTAGGGCTTTGATAGCTTAATTCTAAGTTGCCAGCTACTTTTTGGGTGGAAGCAGTTAATACTGCTTGCTTTGTACAATAAAATAGAGTGATAGTAGTTAGCCTCATAAACAGGACCCCATATGATTTTTTTCATGGTAGAACATTAACTTTAAGTTTTATGAGCCTCTTTGGTGTTCTGTTACCCATTCTCAAATACCATAGATCACTTAGGCAAATTTGATGGTAAGGTTGATGAAGTTCTTTGTTAGATACTCTTTGAATAGTAAAGGCCTTTAGAGTATTCAATAGTAGAACAAGGATAGTGGAAGAAAACTTGCATATTAGGTTTAGTGAGAATACATCTAATGTTGTAGATAATGGACCAGATTCGCTATTTGATATTGATGCACTAACAAGAATAATGAATTATGAGCCAATTGTTGCAGGTACACAGTCTAATGGTTTTGCAGGTACAAAAGCAAGTGATAATGCAGGTCAAGCTAGAAAGGAGACATAACCTATCAAATTATTACATTTTGCTACCATTATGGACTGTTGATCCACCATATTCCCAAGATCCAAAGAGTTCTCATGATGATGGATCCAAACCTTCAAGTGATGATGGAAAGAAGGTTGATGAAGATCTAAGAAAAGATAGTGAATGTAAAGATCAAGAGAAGGAAGATAATGTTAACAACACTAACAATGTTAATACTGTTAGTTCAACTGTTAATGCTGCTGGCACAAATGAGGTTAATGCTGTTGGTGGAAAAACAAGCATTAAACTTCCATTTGATCTAAATATGCCTGCTTTGGAAGATGATAGCATATTTAACTTCTTAAGAGATGATGAAGATGATGGTGCAGAGGCTAACATGAACAATTTGGATACAACAATCCAAGTCAGTCCTAATCCAACTACAAGAATTCATAAAGATCATCCTCTTAATCAAGTGATTGGAGATTTTCAATCAACTACATAAACAAGAACGGTGTTAAAGAATTTGGAGGAACATGGGTTTGTTGGTACTTTTAAACAAAGAACAAACCATAAAGACCATCAAAACTGCTTGTTTGCTTGCTTTTTATCATAGGAAGAACCCAAAAAGGTAATTTATGCATTGAAGGATCCAAGCTGGATAGAGGCTATAAAGGAAGAGCTTCTATAATTCAAGTACAAGAAGTTTGGACTTTAGTGGATTTACCAAATGGAAAAAGGGCTATAGGCTCTAAATGGGTTTTTAGGAATAAATAGGATGAAAGGGGAATTATGATAAGAAATAATGCAAGATTGGTTACTCACGGATACACACAAGATAGAAGGATTGACTTGATAAAGTCTTTGCCTTGTTGCTAAGATTGAAGCATTAGGCTATTATCTGCTTATGCTTCATTTAAGTATTGTGTGTTATCAAATGGATGTAAAAAGTGTTTTTCTCTATGGGAAGATTAAAGAAGAGGTATATGTAAGTCAACCACCAGGATTTGAAGATCCAGCCTTTCCTGATAGAGTATACAAGGTTGAAAAAGCACTGTATGGACTACATCAAGCTCCTAGAGCTTGGCATGAAACCTTGTCAACATATCTGTTGGACAATGGGTTTCAAAGAGGGAAAATTGACAAGACCTTATTCATCAAAAGGCACAAAGGTGATATTTTGCTGGTTCAAGTTTATGTGGATGATATCATCTTTGGTTAACAAGAAGGAGCTAGCATTGCATTTGAGAAGTTGAGCATGAGAAATTTCAATGAGTTTCCTACTAAAGGGGGAGAACTTACTTCTTCTTGGTATTAAAAGTGAAGCAGAAGAAGGATGGCATTATTATTAGTATAGATAAATATGTTGTGAAATTTAAAGAATTGGGGCTTTCAGAAAAAGTCAGATACAAGCACACCAATGGAAACTCAAAAGCCTCTGCTCAAGGATGAAGATGGGGAGAAGTGGGATGGTCATATGTACTAGTCAATAATCGGTTCATTAATGTATCTTACATCTTCAAGACCTGACATCATGTTTTTAGTGTGCGCCTATGCTAGATACCAAGTCAATCCAAAGGTTTTACATCTTTATGCTGTGAAAAGGATTTTTAGGTACAAAGGTCAACCAAAATTGAGCCTTTGGTATCCAAAAGATTCCTCCCTTTTGAATTTTTTTTTTTTTTCTGTAGCATACACTGATAGTGATTATGCTGGAGCAAGCTTGGATAGGAAGTCTACAACAGGAGGTTGTCAATTTCTTAGATGTAGATTAATATCATGGTAGTGCAAGAAACAGACAGTGGTTGCAAATTCCACAACCTAAGTTGAGTATGTGGCTGCTTCAAGTTCCTATGGATAAGTGCTTTGGATTCAGAATTAACTACTTGATTATGGGTACAATTTTATCCATACCAAGATCTTTATTGACAATAACAATACTATTTTCATAATTAAAAATCATGTTTTTCATTAAAAAATAAAGCATATAGAGATCAGACATCATTTTATTAGAGATTGCAATGAAAAGAAATTGATTCAAATGGTCAAAAATCTTTTACTAACAAGAATGTTGCAGATTTGCTTACAAAAGCTTTTGATTTAAGTAGATTTCAATATTTGATTGCTAGTATTGGAATGCTAAATCCTTAAAGTCTTTTATCCTTTATGTTTTTGTAGAGTTTTGTATGAATTAGTACTGTTATTCATGTCATTAAAAGTTTCTGTTATTAAGTATAATTAGTACTGCTGGTTATACTTAATACTGCTGAGTTTCTACTGTTTGTTATACTTAATACTGCTAGGTATAATTAATACTGTGATAATTGTGAAAATTGCTATGGCTTGTGTTTTCTTGGTTTTTGGACTAACATTTTGCAGGAAAAGCAAAGAAAAGTGTTAAATTGATGATGGAAAAGCTGTTTAGAATGGAATTGGAGTTAATGTTGGTGACTCAAAGTTAATGCTGCTAGGCATAACTTACTACTGTTGGGTTACTAATGTTGGGTGGTAGTTAATGTTGTTGAGGGTATTTTCCATAAATACTTCAATTAAGGGTTTCAATCGATCATTTAATCAATTTCACTCTTTCAAATACTCTCTAACTACAAACCCTAACTCAATTTTATCATCCATTATCAAAACCCAAAATAAATGACGACTTTAAAGTTTGCTGATACTCATAATATGGTCGCCTTTTTGTCTTAACCCACAAAAAAGTGACTGGGTTTGAACAAAATTGTGGAATTTTTTGAATGCACATTCCTATAAAAGATGACCTAACCATTATATCCTAATATGTTAATTTCTTGTATGGAAACAATTTGGTCTAATGTCAAGGCCAAAACTATAAATGGGAAAGATCGGTTACATGCACTAGTAGATGGGTGGGGGGAAAAAGAAAAAAAGTTAATCATCAACTGAAATCATCTGTTAGAAGAGATCTTCAACTAGCAGATAAGGTAGTGTTGATTGTTTACCAAATTCTACCATTTTTGAACAACTTACATTGATGGGGTATGAGAAAATTTCACAAAAACTAACCTTTTATAAACCATTCTTTTCCCCACAATGGAAATTTCTAATTCATACTATTTTACAAACCCCAGTGTCAAGTCAAAAAAATCTACTGCATGGCATCGTGTTTCTAGTAGTCTCTGGCATCTGCCATTACTCTGACTTAGCTACAAATTAGAATTTAATTTTTAAAAAAAGTTCATTTTTGAAAGTATGATTAGAAACTTGGATAATTTGTCTGGCAAATTTTTGATGTATCCAAGGTTTGTACAAGTATTTTTAGACCAACAACTTGATGGGCAGCCAACTCATAAGAGAATTTATATTGCACCCACTTATACTAAAAAGATTTTTGGAAATATGAGAAGGGTAGGCAAAGGTTTTTCTGGTAGAGTAACACCTTTATTTCAAACAATGGTGGTACAAAACAAATCATAATTGGGTGAAGGTTCATCAATTCCAACTGATCCCCATCACACACCCACCTTTATTTAACCATCAACTCAACCTCAAAAGACACAACAACCTAGGAAGCCTAAAAGAAAGGACACTCCGGTACCTCAGCCTAGTGATCCTATTGAAAATGTTATAGATGAGGCTGTTCATAAGGAGTTGGGTGACAGTTTGGTGAGGGATGCCACTACTGCTTCTAGCTTAGAAGCAGAGCAGGATAGTGGTAACATAAATAAGACCCAATCCAAGGCAACACCTAATGAATCTAGTTCCCAAGGAACTAATTCAGGTGGTGGTCCCAGGTGCTAAGAAAACATGGGGGATACTATTGCTCAAACTAGGTTTGAGAATGTATCTAAACATTCCAATGATTTACTGCTCGTAAGAGGTAACACACTTCGAAGTGATAAGGATAGAATTAAACTTGATGAATTGATGGCACTATGTACCACTTTATAAAACAGGGTTCTTGATTTGGAGAAGACAGAGACCACTCAAGATAATGAGATTGCTAGTTTGAAAAGGAGGGTCAAGAAGCTTAAAAAGAAAATTAGGTCAAGAACTCATAGGCTGAAGAGATTATACAAAGTTGGTTTGACTGCTAGGGTAGAATCCTCTGATAATGAAGAAAGTTTGGGTGAGGATGCATCCAAACAGGGGAGGATTGATGCTATTGATGCAGATGAAGAAATTACCCTCATTTATGTTCAAAATGTAGATGAAGAGGTGTTTGATGTGAATGTTTTAGATGGTGAGGAGGTGTTTGTTGCAGAACAAGAAGTTGTTGCTAATAAGGAAAATGAAGATCCAAGAAAAGATAGTGAATGTAAAGATCAAGAAAAGGAAGATAATGTTAACAGCACTAACAATGTTAATACTGCTGATAATGTTAATACTGTTAGTTCAACTCTTAGTGCTGCAACAATAACTACAATTACAATTGTTGATGATATTATTTTGGCTCAAGCACTTGAAGAAATGAAAAATATAAAACCCAGGAAGAAAGGGGTTGTTATACAAGAGCCAGGTGAATCAACAACAATAATATCCTCACAACAATTGCAGGGCAAAAGTCAATCACATGACAAAGGAAAAAGGATATTGATAGAAGAACCTGTGAAGCCTGCAAATAAGAAAGATCTAATCAGGCTTGATGAAGAAGTTGCTTTAAAATTACAAGCTGAATTTGATGAAGAAGAAAGACTTGCAAGAGAGAAAGCTAAAAAGAAAAAGAAGCCAATATTGCCTTGATTGAAACATGGGATGATATACAAGAAAAGATTAATGTTGATCATCAATTGCCTGAAAGATTGCAAGTACAAGAACAAGAAGAGTTATCTATTGAAGAAAAGACTATATTATTTCAACAACTATTAGAGAAAAGAAGAAAGCATTTTGCATCTAAAAGACCAGAAGAGAAAAGAAACAAACCACCAACAAAAGTTCAACAGAGAAAGATAATGTGTACTTACCTAAAGAACATGGAAGGATACAAACTCAATGATTTGAAGTTGAAAGATTTTGATTCTATCCAAAAGATGTTTGACAGAGCATTCCAAAGGGTAAATACATTTGAAGAATTTAGAACAGAGTTGGTGGAAGGCAAAGAAAATAGAGCAAGAACAGAGCTGATACAAGAGAATACAAAGAAACAAAAGGTGGATGATGACAAAGAAACAGTAGAGCTTAAACAGTGTTTGGAAATCATTCCAGATGAAGAAGAGGTAACAATTGATGCTATACCTTTGGCTGTTAAGTCTCCAAGTATTGTTAGCTGGAAGATTCATAAAGAAGGAAGAAAAAACTATTATCAAATAATGAGAGCTAATGGAAAGTCTCTAATGTACATGATCTTTAGTTACATGCTTAAAGGTTTTGACAGGAAAGATTTGGAAAATTTGTACAAGCTGGTAAAAGCTAAATATAAGTCAACAAGACCAGTGGAAGACTTAGATTTGGTATTATGGAATGATTTGAAAACAATGTTTGAACCACGTGTAGAAGATGAAGTATGGAGGAATCAACAAGGATACAAAGTGTTGGAATGGAAATTGTATGATTCCTGTGGAGTACATTCCTTGATGATGCAACATATGCAGATTTACATGTTGGTAGAGAAGAAGTATCCCCTTGCACCACTTACACTTTCAATGATGTTGGAAAAGAATGTTGGGATTATTGATTTAATGAGACAAAATAAATATAAGAATGAAACATGATGGAAACAAGAAGGACCAAAGTCGTAATTAATGAAGTCTTTAAAAGATAAGAATTGGAAGATTCTGAAGATATGGTCAAAGATAAAGAAAAGTATTAGAATGATTTACTTATTAATTATCTTTATTAGTTTCCATGTAAGCCTTAGACTCCTTGTGCTATAAAAGGAGGTCTAGGCATGTTAGTTTGGATCATCTAGAAACATAAAGTCGACTGATGAGAGTCGAATAGTAAAGGTGTGTGTGTGTGTACACCATAGTTAGTAGTTAATTAGTAATAGACATATTATAGATGTCTATGTAGTAGTTAGTAACCCCAAATTACCAAATTATAGTAGTTGGTGTAATAGGGAAACGTATGAATGAAAAACCTTGTTTGATAATATTGCTTTCTTATTATTTCGCTGCGTGTTCAATATTATCTGTAAAACTAATCCTAGATAGGCTAAACGATTCTTATCAATTGGTATTAAAGCCATGTGGCTCTTGATCTAGGACTATACAAGGTTGCTTTGATGACGTACTATAAAGGAGAAAGAAGCTTCATTAAACCCTTTTGTGTATTGGTTTTGTGTATCTGTTATGATTGTCGCTGCGTGTTTGATGTTGTTGATCGTTGTACTCTGATCGAGAGTTTTAGGGTTTTATGATGATGTTAAACTACAATGGCAGCAGCAAAGGGTGTATGATTAATGGTTTGTTTGATGCGACAATAGAAATAATGATAAGGTTAAAATGAAGGCAACAGGTATGGGCTTATATTATTGGAAAAGATTTCTTTGATTCCCTGACCTAATTTATTGCGTGAAGTATTATTATTCGGGGACAAATAGATCGGTTATATAAATAAAAGATGTGGCTGAGATATACATATTCATTTGGGCTTGAATATATCACAACTGCTACATGCGCTTCATAATAATTAATGATGTCGTGTATATGTAAGTATCAACATGTGTGTTGTTCGTTTATACTGTTCGTCCAAGTTTTAAAGCAGCTGTTCATGTACTGTTTGAGCAAAGAAAAGTTAGTACTGATTTACAAGAAATAACTTTATATTTTACTACTGTTCGAATAGTGTTGCCCAAGTAAGTTAATAGTGATTAAAACAGTTTTATGCTTTTAGGGTTTTCTCAACAGTTTATTAATACTGCTGCTCTTTATGGTTATGGCATGTTTGAGTTAGTAATGCTTATGTGTGAATGTATTAAGTTAATACATACTGTTCGAGCATGTGTTGGGAGCAAAGTTAAAACTATGCCAAAGTATTCAGTTCTGGAAGTTTTGTAAACTGTTATGCTGACATGATTCGTGTAACATTACTACATGGGCACATGAGTCATAAAACACACACACATTGAAGGTCAAAGGAAAAAGTAAAACTGTTTGTGCACAAGGTGGTTAGAATTTAATATTGTTCGTGCATTAAAAGTGGTAATGGGCTTCAAAGATTGGTCAACTAAGTTTGTGCTGCTATAACATTACTGTTGTTCGAATATGACAGTATATATTAATACTGTTTGCACAAGAAAAGGTTAGTACTATTTGATATTTATGCTGCTCGTACTTTATATATTTGTACTGCCTTTGTCGTCCGAGAAAAGTGTTTGTACTGCTAATGTTGTCCGAGATAAGAGGTTAATACTGCTGGTTACATTCGATATCGGACAAGGCACATTTTTGTTCTCGGTTATCAGGTGATCTCGAACAGATGGGTGACACACACACAGAAGGTGTTTTGGTTTTTGGATTTACACACACAAAAGAGTTTTTTATTTATATGTTCTTAACTGATTTAAAAGGCTAGGTTTGGAGATTTATTGAAGAGGTGATTACGAAGACAATTGAATATTGCTTATTTGATGTTGTAGTTGGGTTTCACAGGTGCGTGTCTTATCATATCTTAAAGTTGTGGTTGGCTTTTAAGATAACTTGTTCGTGCTTAAATGGTGTTGACGAAGACTTGTCGAAATCTAGCAAAAGTGTGTGAGTTTTCTTATGGTGCTCAATGCTCACATTTGCTATCACTTAGTATGTGTCTCATAGAAGATGAGGGTTTTGTCAAGAGGTTGCGGTCTACTTATATTTCACAGATTTATTTATAAGTTCAACGTCACGTAGATAGTGCACGACATAAGACACAAGTTTGGGAGATTCTACTTCTTTATCAAATTTGTTATATTCTATTTTCTTCATCAGTGATCACTACATATAGCCTACAGAGTTCGAGATTCAAGAGATAGTAAACATATGGGTTTTAGGGGAACCTTATTGATTAAATGTTTAACCATCTACATACACCGCTTGAGGGGAAGTGTTTACAAGTTGCATATCTACAAGAAGACCCCTATTAGATGATTACAAAAAGGGGAAGAAGATTACAGGTTTATTGATTTGCAGCTTATGTATGGTGACATGTTCAAGAAGATCTTAAATCAAGGGGAAGCATTGAAGATTTTGTTTCATTCAAGGAGATGATTACATCTCAACTTCTCTAATTAAGGGGAAGTTCGTACGCGACTTTGTTTGTTTTGTCATCATCAAATAAGGGAAGATTGTTGGGATTATTGATTTGATGAGACAAAATAAATATAAGAATGAAACAGGATGGAAACAAGAAGGACCAAAGTCATAATTAATGAAGTCTTCAAAAGATAAGAATTGAAAGATTATGAAGATATGGTCAACGATAAAGATAAGTATTAGAATGATTTACTTAATAATTATCTTTATTAGTTTTCATGTAAGCCTTAGACTCCTTGTGCTATAAAAGGAGGTCTAGGCATGTTAGTTTGGATCATCTAGAAACATAAAGTCGACTGATAAGAGTCGAATAGTAAAGGTGTGTGTGTGCACCATAGTTAGTAGTTAATTAGTAATAGACATAGTATAGATGTCTATGTAGTAGTTAGTAACCCTAAATTATAGTAGTTGGGGTAATAGGGAAACGTATGAATGAAAAACCTTGTTTGATAATATTTCTTTCTTATTATTCTGCTGCGTGTTCAATATTATCTGTAAAACTAATCCTAGATGGGCTAAACGATTCTTATCAAAGAAGCTTAAAATTGATTATGAAAGTGAAATGGCTTATCGGCTTCTTAAATTCATCATAAAATAGCTTAAGAAGTAAAGAATTGTTTGGAAGCATCCTCCTGGTGTTGATGAAGCTTTAAATGAAGAAACTTGATGATTTTAAAGAAGAATATCAAGTTTAGGGGAGGATTGTTAGGATTAAAAGTCTTATTGATGTTGTTTGAATTACTGCTGCTCATGTTTTTGTTAATATTGCTCAGCTGGATTTAGTGCTGCTCATGAACTTCAAAGAAAATATGCTAAGTGGTTACTACTGTTAGTACAAAGTTACTACTGCTAGTACAAAGTTACTACTGCTTAAGGTTAAGACTGCTCAGAGATAAGTTAATGTTGTTAAGGTTAATAAGTTAGTACTGTTTGTTGTTAGTACTGCTTATATGATATGTATTAAGTTATGTATTTATAGAAAAGATTATGAATACTTAGGAAAGTATTGTAAGCCGACTAGGACTCCTTGGTGTATAAAAGGAGGTCCTAGGGCATAGAGTTTGATAGTACCAACCAAAAACCAAAAAATCAATCTTAGTCGTATAATTCATAGATTCAAGGTCTTTGTAACCCTAATACTATAAGAGTATTCGTATTATTATCATTAATAGTATTGGAGCTTATTTGTTGAATTATATGTTCTTATAATTATTGTTTCATTAGTAATTCTTCTTATTATTAAAGATTAGATTCCGCATAATCTTTAATACATTCAAACAAATCTTTTACTATAGTTGTGTTAGATTTATCTAATATAACTAAACCTTAAACAAAGCTTAAGGAATTTGATCTATTAAAGTGGGATCAACAAAAAGATTCCTCAAAATCAATTCCCTCTTCTTGACGGTAACCATGAGCAACCAAGTGAGCCTTGTTCTTCAGAATTCCTCCCATTTCATCAAGTTTCACCTTATAAATCCATTTTAAAGTGATAACCATTACTTTATCTGGATGAGGAATGAGTTCCCAGACTTCAAGATGTTCAAATTTATTTAACTCCTCTTGCATTTCTTCTATCCAATATGATTGAGTTAATGCGTCTTTATAAGTCTTTGGTTCAACTGATGTGAGGAAAGAATTGTAGTAACAAAATAAGTCTTGTTTATGGACTTGGAGTCTTGTAGAAATAGGTCTTTCGAGTTCACCGATGATGTTGTCTAAAGGATGATCCTTAGTCCGTTTGTTAACATGTTCTGAGTTAGGAGCAGCAGTTTACACAATAGAGGGAATAACATCCGAAGAAGAAGATGCTTCAAAATTGTTTTTTGGAATTAAAATGCCAAAGAATGGATCGTTATTCATATGTGCAACATCTAAGTCGTGATTTTCTTCTTCAACATCGTTAGAAATGACAGGAGATTAAGTTTTGGGTGTTATTTTTGAGTTACTAGGTGATGGTACATCTTGGTCAACAGTTGTTGAGGAAGGTGAACCGGTTGATGCAGCGGGTTCTAGAGCTACTACTTCAGCAATTAGAGCTATGACTTCAGGTGCTGGGCGATCAACACTTGATGGAGGGTTAAGTAATTCATCAAACAGTGGTTGAAACAAAAGATCCCAATCAGTTCTTGAAGGTGGCATAAATGGTGTTGAAGGAGGAGGGTTTGGCACGAGTCTTGAACTGATTGTTACCGGAGTCATTTCATGAAGTGCGGGTTCTAAACTGATGTGTTCAGAAGCCATTGCTGTCAGCTTATCAAAATCTACATGAATTGTCTCAATGATTCGGCTGGTACGTCGGTTGTAAATTCGAAATGCTTTCTTTGTGGGTGCATAGCCAATGAAAATACCAATATCATCTTTCGGTTGTAACTTACCCAAGTTCTCACTGTCATTTGTCGGATAACAAAGTACACCAAATACGTAAAAAAATGATAAATCATAAAGTTTGTCATGTAAAAGCTCATATAGTCTTTGGCCGTGACGAAGACGTATGATGGAATGATTTTAGGTTTAACATGTTGTAGCAACTGCTTCTACCCATAAGAATAACGGAGCTTTTGCATAAATCAACATTGTGCGGGCAGCTTCATTTAGCGTATGATTACGTCTTTCAACGACACCATTTTGTTATGGAGAGAGAGCAATGGATGTTTCATGAGAGATGCCAACCTTCTCATAATATTCACGCAAAGTTTGATTAACAAATTCAGTTCCATTATCTGTTCTGATTCGTCGGATAGGTGCCTTAAGCCGCAGTTGAATCATCTTGAGAAACTTGATTATGAAATTTGGAGCTTCATCTTTTGACCTTAAGCACTTTAACCATGTAAATCGAGAGTAATCATCGACAATGGCGAGGATGTACTTCTTTTCATTAACACTTGCGACACGCATTGGGCCACAAAGATCCATGTGCAAAAGAGAGAGTTTTTCTTGGTTGGTGTCTTCAGATTTAGGTTTGTGAGGTTTCTTCTTGCTTTTTCCCATTGCACACGCAGAACACAGATGGTCCTATTCAAATTTTAGCTTAGGGAGACCTCTCACAAGACCATGTCTACCTAAATGGTTGATTGCACCAAAGTTGAGATGAGACAGACGTCGGTGCCATAGCCATAACTTAGTCTTTGAGGCCTTTGACAAGAGACATATAGTAGAGGACGCTATCATATCTCCAAGAGACGGGGTATACAGACGGTTGCCTCGAGATCCAGTCAATAGATAAACACCTTCTAGATTACGAATGAAGCAGGTGTGTTAACGAAAAGCAACTTCAAGGTTCGAATCACATAATTGCCCAATAAAGAATAAGTTATGTCCAAGTCCTTCCATGTAGTAAAACCTTGAGATCGTAACATTCCCAATCTGATAATCACCATATCCCAATATCTTTGCCACGTGATCATTTCTGAATTTTACTGTACCCAAAAATTTATTGACGAAAATCGTGAGCTGAGAGCGATCTCCGGTCATATGCTTGGAGCAGCCAGAGTCCAAATACCAGAGAACAATTTAGACATCATGCATTCATCAAGAGAGGAAGATGGAACATCAGAAACTATGGATCCCTAAGATTTACTGGGTTCCTTGTTATTAGCAGATATAGATTTAATAATCTTAGGTTTGCTGACAGGAACATTAGTTTTAGATTTCCTAGGTTTCCTTGAGTAAACCAATGTTACTACAGGCTTAGGTGTATTATTTTCTAGAGCAGCTGGTTTCCTAAGGGGCACTTCAGCAGTTGTGGTAATCCTAGTTAAAGGGCACGCATTTTTTACTATAGTGAAGGTCTGACCAGTAGGTCTCCAAGTGTATCCAATATTTGTGAACACATTTCCTATTGGTTTCCAAACTTTTCTCTTTGCATTTTTCTTAATAGATTTAGATTTAGCAGGAGCATTCACATCATTGATAAAATCAAGAACACACAAATCATGATTATCAAAAAGCATGCAACCATTACACTTAACACATAGAAGTTCAAAATTCACATTAAGCTTGGAATGCTGCACATTTGCAGATCCGATAGGTTCCACAACACAATTCTTATTTTTCAAACTAGATTTAACTGTCCTAGAGTGGGCTTCTACTTTATTCTTCTGAGTACTACTTGGTGTTTGCTGAATCTTATCTTTCTTTGTATTGCCTGAAGGCTGTGATCCACTAGCACTAATAGACGATTTTACTCCTGTAGAAGACAACATAGGTTTGTTAGAAACTAGGTTTGATGAAGAAGCTGTTTTTGTATTTGTGTTTCTTGAGGATGTGACGGGCTCAGTGAATCTAACTCTTTTGTCCTTGTTCTTTAGGGTCACGTCCACTAATTTATCACTTGAATTGTTGATGCTAGGGCAGGTTTGTCTGATTATTATAAGCAACTCCTAAATTCGTTTGGTATACTTACAATCAGAGTCTAAGAAATTATTTAGAGGATTTTGTGATTTTCCTTGTTCCACTATTTCCCTAAGAATCGCAGCTTGTTCCTAAGTGTGCCTAAGGTAGTTAGAGTGAGTTGTCCTATTGTTCAACAATCTAGGGGTTATTGGTTCCACGTCAATCTTAAGCATTGCTGGAGCAATGGTGTTTTTGGTGACAACATTATCAGCTAAATCTTTTCCTTTAAGTTTCCTTAATTCATCCTTGAGAGCTGTAATGACCAAATCTTTTTCCTGAAGACTTACATTTAAATCATAGATTTCCATAGACTTTTGATTGACTTGATTAACTAAAGCATCACATTGTTCTTTTGATCGAATATGTGTTGGTTTGATCGAGTCATAAAGTTGCTTATAGGTCTGTTTCAAATGTTCATTCTCAGCAATAAGTTTTGACACCCTATGTTCAAATTCAATATTTATCGTTTCAATCTCTTCTATGTCCGTCTTGATCTTTTCCTCATTCATATTTCCACTTAAAGATTTAATTATCTCTTTCAACTTCCTTATGACCATGTCTTTCTCTTGCGACTGAGTTTTCAATTCATTAAATTCAAAGTATTGATCAAAATTTGGAGCACTTTGATTTAGAACAGAATTGTCCCTTTGAAAAATTTCCTGATTAAGCTGAGTATCACCTTCTAAAGAAATGCAATGTTTTTCAAGAGTTGTATAACTTCTGAACAGTTTATCATAAGTCTCTTTTTCAATGAAATCTTTTTTGATGAGAAGCTCAGTCTCAAGTTTGAGATAGTTTTTACGTTCATGCACATTCACAAAAGCATTATCTATAGTAGAATTCATAATTATGTTCATTATATCTTTGTTAATGACTTGTTCCAAGAGTCGTTCGTTCTTAATCTAAACTTGATTCATTTTAACTTCAAATGTTTTAGACTCTAAATGATGTTGTTTCACAGCCTGTTCCATTTGATGAAAGACGTTTTGGACTTCAGTAAGTTCATCAATTAAATATTGATCGAATGTATTGAATATGTCCTTCAGAGTTTTTACAAATGGAATAATTCCATCCCTAAAACAAGCTTTTGTATGTTCATGTAACAACCGTTAATTTTTGGAACATATTTAAATAATAAATTATAATTATTATTACATGTTTGTCGTTTATAAAAATTATTTATTTTTAAGCTGACTTATCAAAAACGACCAGCTAAATCACGTTTTCATTATTCGGACTCTAAAGCAATTTGATATAAAACGACATTCCTGACAACTTTTTAGTTTTGACCGAGATCCGAAAACAGTCAGAAGGTGACTGAAACGTCCTCGCAAAATCTTGAGCACAACGCGTGCCGACCCAAAATAATTAAATTTGTATTTAATTATCATAATTTATTAAACAAAAATATTTAATAAATTAATTATATTATTATTCGAAAACGTTTGTTGATAACGCGAATATATGGGTTAGAAATTTATTATATTTTTTTTTATTATTTCGGACGAGACGTAACCGGTTCACTAAATAAATAACGAACATTTATTATTAATATTATAAAAATATTTATAAAATATTATCAAGTAAATACTTATTTTTATCGGAAAAATGATTTGAAAAACAATGGCGCAAGTTTCATGATTTGAATCACCCGTTAAGTCGCCCAAACGAGTCCCGAACGACTATTTTACAAAATAATACTCAAAGTTACACATATGGTCCCTGTGAAGTATTTACAAAAGCAACCCCATACTATTAAATACTTTTTAAAAAATTTATAACTTTTTATATAAATATAAAAAGTTTATATTTTGTTTCATTTTAACAAAATAACAACACACACACATTTACAACTCTCTCTCCCCCACCCAACTTCCGGTCATCTTCTCCGGCCACCCCGCTGTCGCCGGCCACCATGCTGCCGCTGCCGGAAAAGTTTTTCGGCTGGTTTTCCGACCGAAACATAAAACGTTTCTCATCTTTGGATCTACCCGATCCTCACCACCACTCGCCACCACAGTCGTCACCTCCATCCCGCCACCTCTCCTCCGGTTGCCTCCCCACCGCAGCCCACCATAACAACCACCACATCACCACGCCACCATCAACATCACCATCATACCATCCCCATCGTCACCATCGTGACCACCTTCACCCCGATACCATCATCACCATCATCGCCGCCCCACACCCCCGCAGCCATCCTCATCACCATAACAACCACCACCACCACAGCCCCGCCGCCGTAACCACCTCAACATCATCACCCCGCTGCCACTACCGTCGCCACCTCCACAGCCGACCCCCCCTCATATCCAAGTTTGAATGGTTTTCTTTTGGTAAAAACTAGTAATAATTTTGGTGTGGTTTTGTTTGTTTCGGGTTACTGTTCACCGCAGCAGGGTGCGTCCGGTTTTGAGTTAGCAAAAAGGGGTGTTCGTTGGTTTTGTTTTAAAACGCAAGGGTTGCGTTTGGTTTGATGATTTCAGCAGCTATAGGCTGCGTTTGGTTAGTCTCGCAGCCATAAGGGTGCGTTTGGTTCGGTGGACAGCAGCCCCCAAAAGGGGTGGTTGCTTGCTGCGATTTAGCATCCCGTAAGGGGCGTTTGTTTTTGCGTTTTATGGCCTAAATGGGCGTTTGGATTTGTGGTTAACAGCCCTAAAAGGGTGTTTGGTTTAGCAGTTTGGGTGTGTTTGGTTTTGCTATTTTTAGTATTTATTTAATTAGCCTTGTTAATATATATTAACACGAGAGTAATTCGCAACACGGATTGTTTTGAAAATGGGAAAAACGTTGAGTTTTGTTAATATGGAAAACGTTTTATAAAATTTATATAATAATCGGGAAACAGTTATATAAACGGCAAGGTCATGCTGAAATTTATAAAAAACTTATATATACTTAGTATTTTCATTTAAACCTTTTATTATATTAAAAACCCGATAAATGAACAAAGTTATATAGTTTTAAGATTTTTTATTAGAAATAATACAATAACTTCGTAAATAAACGGAAAATATACTATTACGAATGAGACAACGTTTTAACTAAAACCCGTCGAGAAAACGAAATAGTAAATTATAAAATATTATTTTATCAATTCGCAACTAGAAAATAAAGTCATAGTTTTTATAAAAACTTTAGAAACATCGTTTATTTATTTCGTAACTTTAAAACGTGCGTTTACTTTTATGCAAGAACGTTTTTATTAATTTTATTGGTGATTTCCGAACATGTGTCAAATTATTTTGTTTCAATTATTTTTATCACGTTTCTTATAGAATACTTGTAAAGTATTATATA
The DNA here is from genome assembly GCA_026074375.1 of Tanacetum coccineum. Taxonomy (NCBI): domain Eukaryota; kingdom Viridiplantae; phylum Streptophyta; class Magnoliopsida; order Asterales; family Asteraceae; genus Tanacetum; species Tanacetum coccineum. The sequence continues at coordinate 53,833 of BQNB010004475.1, read as the reverse complement.
CCGCGACTTATGCTTTTGGTTATTGTCTTTATTAATATATTTCACCAAATGATTTATATAATATTGTTCATTTTCCATATGTGATTTCTATACGGAATTATATTACATACTTTGGTTTGCATTTTAGATGTTATTTTATTTAACTCAACACCAAATTATTACAACTTTAAATCTAAATCCTTTATCAACGTATCGCGTTGACGTAACCATTCATCGGGAAACCCAAATTCATCATCCTAGGCTAGTGGGTCTTAGCCGTTCAGTTAAGCTGCATCTTCTGGTCGAGCCGTTTCGTTTTCCGTGTGTGTTGTGCTTATTATGTGTCTTTCAGCAAGTTAGGCTCTCGCAACATCAGGGTGAGTTTCATCAGCCTCGCATTTCAATCTTTTCACATGTTATAATCAAACCCGCGAGGGGAAGACAAGCTCTTTTACAAAGTGAACTTATAGAGTTCTACAACCGTAAGCGTGTTACATAGATTATTTTATACTAAAGCTTGATTGTTTACGTACATGATTTGTATTGTGAAAATCTATATTTAAAACCAGGAATTTAAACATGATTATTTTACTACGGGACACAAGGTTTTCTAAATTGTATGCTATCCAGATTATCTGCCTGAATGTTATTGCCTAAGATAGTCCACTATATTGCCACTTAAGTCCCAATTTTCATGACCGTTAATTGCTATTAATATGTGAGCGCGAATGTTATGGGTAGATCAATCGGGACTGACAATCCCAACACCTTTTCTTGGAGTCCACTAGTTTGTTCAGGTGCATTTAACATTGGGAGTACTTGTAAGGTTGTTGGCAACATTCTATAAATTTGGGGCACAAAATCTAGTTAAGGCTTCAGTTCATGCGAGACTTAGTGCAATAATACAAAAGGTTGGACATGATGATGTGTTTTCACTGTCTACCTTACTTGTTTTGGACTTCAAATACTTACTTAGACCACCATTACTTCGATCATGTGGTCCACACTGAACATTTCTAGATTATTAAAATCACTACTTGGATTCGGAAATAACACTTTTATATGTCTTAAACGCTATATTTTCTTCTGAAATATTTTCTAAATCATATTCAATACTACTTTTTTAGATTAAACCTATGAATTCACCAACATATTGTTTGACGTTTAAGCATGTATATCAGGTTTACATTTTGCTAGTGGAAGCATTGGGACAATTCAGATTCGCGCGATATATAATTTTATTTGAAGGCATTAAAAACTATGAACACTATATTAGACAAACGTTTTGACAATGTTTTCTAATACATTATAAATGGAACGTATTTAACTCTGACATTTTTAATTAAATTGAATGTGACATTTTATTAAACGTCTCTTTTGAGGTCATTTTCTATGACTTGTGTGTATGGACTATGAAGTAGCACCCCATAGTGGTATTCCGCTGCGTTGTATATTTTTTTGGGGTGTTCCAGATGGTATCAGAGCACTGGTTGTAGAGAACTAGGTCGTTGTTCAAAACCTAGACTAAAAGTCGTTTTTCGAAAATTTATAAGATTCTTTCATCATTGCCGAAATGGGTGTTGTTGGTTTATGAGTGTGGGGGGTGGAGGGGTTGGATCCCGCAGGCGCATGAGCTTCCTGATCCTAATAAGCTCTCTTATTGTATCTCTACTACTATTATATGGACTTAACGATTATTAATACTTGCTTATTGATTCCGCTTTTTTACGTCTATCGTAGACTCCTTAACTATTTACTATATTAGTCATTTCTATAAATATTGATCACATTCGATTATCACTTGTACTTTCTGATTTCTCAAATTACTCCTCTCTAACACACCAAATGCCGATTACTTTACCACTCCACTTTGAGTTGGAACACTCTTCCTATGCTTTTGATCGTATGCGTTGTTTCGTAATCTATTGTTTTGATATTGTGTTTTTGTGCCGGCGATACTTAAGTAGGATGATTTATAATCGTCTTATTGAAACGAATTGGGACGCCTCTTCATTTGAATAAGAAAATTATAAACCAGCCGAACCATAAGTTTAATAAATTCTTACTACAAGGATTGGGACGCTTCTTTTTTTTGTAGTGACAAATTATAAAATGATGGGCTTAATGTGTATCCAACATAGCTGATGTGTTATCGTACCGTATGAATCATTCTTCTGGGCTATTTGAACTTTTTCGACTCCGTGTTTTGTTATATGGATATTTCGAATGTGTATCGACCGCCGCGGACTTGATAATCTAATAGTAATAAATCATTAACCGCTTCTAAGAACTTACGACTTGTTAAATTCTTCATTCCAATGGCTTTTCTTCGAGTCGTGTATTACATCCTTCCATTTGAAGATTCTCAATACATTTGATCCATTCGCTCATATTCATTGCTTATATTTGATGCTTTTGACCTTTGTTCATTCAAACTTTCGTTGGAAACCTCGACAATGACCTAGGTATATCCACTCATCTAATCACTATAAACAAAAGACGTCATAAAAAAAATTGAGCACCAACGGGACGGCGCTCTCTTAAGTGGGAAGACTGTAACAACAGTCAATTTTTCGGAACATTTGTAAATATAAATTATTATTATTATTACATGTTTGTCGTTAATAAAATTTCTTTTTAAATTATTATGATTCGAAACGAAAAATGATATAATAAATTCAATAGAATTTATCAAAAACGACCACTAAATCACGTTTTCATAATTCTTTCGGAACTCTAAAGCAATTTGAATGTAAAACGAATTTCGAACAACTTTTAGTTTTGACCGAGATCCGAAAACAGACAAAGGTTACTGAAATGTCCTCGAGCAAAATTTGAGCACAAGGCGAGCCGACCCAAAATAATTAAATTTATATTTAATTATCATAATTTATTAAATAAAAATATTTAATAAATTAATTATATTATTATTCGAAAACGTTTGTTGATAACGCGAATATGTGGGTTAGAAATTTATATTGTATTTTTTTATTATTTCGGACGAGACGTAACCGGTTCACTAAAATAATAACGAACATTTTTATAAGTGTATACAAAAAATGAATTATGAAATATTATCAAGTAAATACACATTTATTAATCGGAAAAATGAATTAAAACAATGGCCCGCAAGTTTCGTGATTGAATCATACCGTTAATCGCTCAACGATTCCGAACGACTATTTTACAAAAATATACTCGAAAGTTACATATTTGGTCCCTGTGAGATATTTACAAAAATCACCCCACGCTATGTAAACTTGTCATTTTCTTTTAGAGTTTATATATAAATAAAATTTTTATATAACAAATTTTCATTTCTCACAAAATAAATACACACACATTTATAACTCTCTCCCAACTCCCTCACCCTACCTGTGATAACCCTGGCTCTCCACCCTCACCCCATCCAGCCGGCCACCGCCCTGTCACCCCACCGCCGCCACCGCCACCTTCTCCGGTCCACCACCGCCGGAAAACTTTTCCGGCAGAGTTTTCTGGCCAACACCAAAAAGGCTCCTCGTCACCGGATCTATCCTATCCACCAACTTACTCGCCTGGCCACCGCCACCTCACACCCCTCTCACCGGCTACCGACCACAACCGCCAGCTGCCCCCACTCCATTTTAAAAATATTCCCCACCAACCGAAACCACCACTCACCCACCGCTGCCATCACCATCGAGCACCACATAAGGGTGCGTTTGACAGCCGCTGCCACCCCTCTACCGCCGCTGTCACACCACCATCCCCATCCGTCACGCCACCCCGACGCCACCGTTAACCTTGACACACATTACTTCATCATCATCACACATCATAAACCACATCACCTCGATCCCGCCACCGAGCCCCCACAAAAGGGTCGGATGGTTGCTCGATTGCACCAGCAGGGTGCGTTTGGTTCTTTTATCCACCACAAATTCATAGAGCCGCACCCTTAATGTGACAGTGCTTGTGGTTGTCTTGTTCTTCTTTTCTCGCTTGTTTTCTTTTCGTCCCTTTTATTTTGACTAGTATTCACGCCCGAAGGGGTGTTTGTTTCTGCGTATAATCAGCCCAAGGGGGTGTTTGTTTTTATTATTATCACCCAAGGGGTGCGTTTGGCTGTCCTTAGCCAGTTAGGGTGCGTTTGGTTGGTTTGGCAGCCCATAAGGGTGCGTTTGTTTCGCTGTAAAACTGCCAAACCGGGGGTGTTTGGTTTAGTAGTTAAAAGCCCATAAGGGTGCGTTTGGTTTTAATTATATTTATCATTTATGTAAATTGTCAAGTTATTAATTAGTGGACACGAAAATACTTGTGATATTTATTGATGGAAAAGAGGAAATATTGAAATTTATATATATGGGAAACGTTATATAAACGGCAAGGTCATGCTGAAATTTATAAAAACTTATATACTTAGTATTTTCATTTAAACCTTTTATTATATTAAAAACCCGATAAATGAACAAAGTTATATAGTTTTAAGATTTTTTATTAGAAAATAATAAATAACTTTTCGTACATAAAAACGGAAAATAAACAATTACGAAGAGACAACGTTTTAAACTATAACCACGCGAGAAAACGAAATAGTAAATTAGTAAAAAAATTATTTTATCATTCGCAAACTAGAAAATAAAGTCAAAGTTTTTATAAAAAGTTTAGAAACATCGTTTATTTATTTCGTAACTTTAAGAAACGTCGTTTAACTTTTATGCAAGAATCGTTTTTTATTAATCTTTATTGGTGATTTCCGACATGTGGTCAATTAATTTTTGTTTCAAATATTTTTATCCACGTTTCTTAAAGAATACATTGTAAAGTATTAATACCGCGACTTATGCTTTTGGTTTTGTCATTTATATAGCTAATTCACCATATGAATTATATAATTGTTCATTTTCCATATGTGATATATACGCAATATATTGCATACTTTGCGTTTGCTTTTAGATTTATTTTATTTAACCAACCACCAAATTATTACAACTTTAAATCTAAATCCTTTATCAACGTATCGCGTTGACGTAACCATTCATCGGGAAACCCAAATTCATCATCCTAGGCTAGTGGGTCTTAGCCGTTCAGTTAAGCTGCAACTCTATCTGGTCGAAGCCTTTTTTCGTTTTCCCGTGTGTGTTGTGCTTATTATGTGCATTCTGCAAGTTGCTCTGCAACATCTCAAGTGAGTTCATAGCCTCGCATTTCAATCCTTTTCACTGATTTATAAGACCCGCGAGGGTGAATACATGCTCTTTTACAAAGTGAACTATGATTTCTACTACGTAAGCGTTACATGATTATTTTTAAACTAAGAGCTTGATTTGTTTACATCATGATCATGAGATCGTGAATATCTATATAATAAAACATGAATTTAGACATGATTATTTACCTACGACACAAAATTGTTTTTCTAAATTGTATGCTATCCAGATTTCTGCCTGAATATTATTGCCTAAGTAGTCACTATATTGCCACTTAAGTCCCTACTTTTTTTAAGAACCGTTAATTGTTATTATAGTGAGAGACGCGAATTTTAAGGGAAGATCTATCATACTGACAATCCCCACCTTTCCTGGGTCACTAGTTTGACGGTGCATTTAACATTGGAGTACATTGAGGTTTGTTGGCAAGCATTCTATTACATTTGGGGAACAAATCTAGTTAAAGGCTTCGGTGTCATGAGCTAGTGCAATAATACAAAGTGGTTTTGGACATAATGAATGTGTTTCCTTGTCTACCTTACTTGTTTTGGACTCGGAATACGTACTATAGTCCACCATTACTTCGATCTTTGTGGTGCACTACTGAACATTTCTAGATTATATTAAAACACTATTGATTTCGGATGGATTCCGTAAATAACACTTTTAAATGTTGTAACTCTATTTACGTCAGAAATAATTCTTAAAATAATTCAATACTACTTTTTTCTTAAACCTAATGGAATCACCAACTTTATTTGTGACTTTTAGCATGTCTATTTTCAGGTTACTATTTTGCTAGTGGAGCATGGGATGCATATCGAGTCGCGCTGGAATAATATATATTTGAAGGCTTAATAAACTTAACACTATTTGAACAAAACGTTTTGACAATTGTTTTTTTATTTTAATACATTATAAATGGAACCTATTTTAACACTGACTTTTTAATTAAATTGAATGATGACATTTTAATAAACGTCTCTTTGTGAGGTCGTTTTCTGTGACTGGTGTGTAGTACTATGAAGGTAGCACCCCATAGTGGTATTCCGCTGCGTTGTCATATTTTTGGGGGTGTTATAGATGGTATCAGAGCACAATAAACGAACATGAACGAACTTTTTACCGAACGGTTCATGAAATGTTCACTGAACGTTCAGTTCGTTTACAGCCCTATTGTCCGATATCCGCGCGCGCATGCCTTCTGATCCTTTATAAGCTCTCTTTTGTATCTCTACTACTATTATATGGATAACGAGTATTTAATACTTGCTTATGATTTCGCTTTCTTACGTCTATCGTATGACGCCTTACTATTTACCTTATATTAGTCAGTTATATAAATATTGATCACTTCGATTATCCCGTACTTTTTGATTTCTCAATTACTCTCTCGAACACCAATGCCGATTACTTTACCACTCCACTTTGAGTTGGAACACTCTTCCTATGCTTTTGATCGTATACGTTGTTTCGTAATCTATTGTTTGATATTGTGTTTTTGTGCCGGCGATACTTAAGTAGGATGATTTATAATCATTCATTTTGTAAGTGACAAATTATAAATGAGTGGGCTTATGTTATCCGACATAGCGTGTGTTCGTCCGTATGAATCATTCCTTGGGCATATGAATTTCTATTCGACTAGATTTGATTATATGGTTTTATTTTTCTGACATGTTAATAACCCAGCTCCAAGACGAGCTAATAGTAACGAACCATAACCGATTTCAAGAATTAACGACTTGTTAAATTCTTTCTGTTCCAATGCTTATTTCTTCGAGTCATTAATTTGATTACCATAATCGCTCAAATCGATCGCATATATCCCTATCTTTGACCCTTTGTTTCACTAGATCATCAAATTTTCGTTGAACCATCGACGATGACCGTAAGTATATCCACATCATCTAACACTATAAACCAAGGATCGAATAAAACAAATAGAGCACCGGGCCGGCGCTCTCTAAGGAGGAAAGACTAAAACAACCGTCAATTCGGAACATATTTTAAAATAATAAACTTCATATGTATTATTACTGTTTGTCGATTGAAATTTATTTTTAAATCATTTAATCGAAAACAAAAAGGAAATAATATAACTCCTAAATTTATCAAAAACGAACCGCTAAATCACGTTTTCATTATTCGGACCCTAAAGCGATTTGATGTAAAACGACATTCCTGACAACTTTTTAGTTTTTTGCCCGAGTCCCAGAAACGCGGCGAGAAAATTGAACCGAAATACACTCGCAAGATTTAGAAACGAGAAAATAATTAAATTATATTTAATTAACAGTTTTATTAAATAAAAATATTTAATAAATTTAGTCATCATTTTATTCGAAAACCTTTGTTGATAACGCGAATATATGAGTTAGAAATTTATTTTTATTTTTTTATTTCGGACGAGACGTAACCGGTTCACTAAATAAATAACGAACATTTTTATAAATGTTATAAAAATGATTATGAAATATTATCAAAATACTCGTTCTTGTTGGAAAAATTATTTGAAAAACAACGGCGCAAGTTTCGCGCGTCGAATCATTAGTTAAGTTACTCCAAAAACGAGTCTCAACCCGCTTTTTACCAAAGTATAATAAAAATTACAACTTTTAACCCGCAACTATTATACATTTTACAAATACCATTTTTAAAAAGTTTTATCTATATAAATAAACATATGTTATAACATTTATATCATTATACACAATAAAACACCCCACACAAAATAGGATCGCAAGCCACCACTATAACTCTCATCTCCTCTCCAAAAGTTCGGCCACCACCAGCCCCCACCCGCCGTCCACCCAAACGTCGTCGACCCTGCGGGAAAAGTTTTCCGGCGGACTTTTCCGACCGAAACCAAAAACGATTATCATCACCCGATCTACTCGATCCCCACACTCACGCTTCTCCACGCGCCGTCATCCCTCCTCCGCGCCGCACATGGCAAGCCGTCGCTGACTGTCAACCAAAACACCACCTTACCACATCGAGCGCGCCCGATGTCCATGCCTCCACCACCACCATTCCACTCTCATCACCCCTCTTCCACTCGTCACCTTCTCCCGCCCGCCGCCCCACCAACAGCCGAAACCACCACCATCAACACCACGCACCACATCACCACCACCGAACAACCGCCACCCCCACCACTGTCCCGCCACCAGCCACCCCCAAAAGGGTGCGTTTGGTTTTTGAACGACCCAAAGGGTGCGTTGGCATTTGATCAGCAGCACCCAACAAGGGTGGGCGTTTGGCTGTAACAACACCCACCAAGGATGCGGTTGGTTGGTTCGATTGCACCAGCAGGGTGCGTTTGGTTCGTTATCACCACAGCCGCACCCTTAAGGTGTCGGTCTTGTGGTTGTCTTGTTCTTTCTTTTCTCGCTTGTTTTTCGTCCCTTTTATTTTGACTAGTATTCACGCCTGAAGGGGTGTTTGTTTCTGCTGTTAAACAGCATTGGGCGCTTTGGTGTTTGCGAATAACCACCCAAAGGGGTGTGTTTGGACAGGCAGCCACTAAATAAGGAGTGCTTGTTTTAACTTGTGTTTAGTATTTAATAAATTGACAAATTATTAAATATGTACCGCGAAATATTGGTGATAATTTGAATTGATGAAAAAAAAAAGGAAATGTTGTAATTTTCGATATATGGAAACAGTTGGTATGAACGGCAAGGTCATGCCGAAATTTATAAAAAAAAAATTCTATACTTAGTATCTTTCATTGAATTTCTATTATTTTAGAAACTGATAAAAGAACGAGAATATAAAGACTTAAGATTTATTAAAAATGTAATTATACAATATACCTAGGTAAATAAACTAAACATATACTATTTTACAAATAAAACGAAATAACCTAGTTATTGTACTGTTATTTTATAATTTGCGACTAAAAACAAAAAAATAACTTTTGTAATACTTTAAAAAATGTTATTTAACTAATTCGAGACTTAAAAAACGTGTGTTTACTTTTATACAAGAACGTTTATTAATTTAGTAAATGAATTTCGAAACGTATCGAAATATTGAGTTACGATTATTTTCTCACATTTCTAAATAATACATTTAAAAGTATTATATGTTGTTGGTACTTATTCTTTTGTTTGTTTGTCCTTTATTATATAATTCACCGTATGAATTGTATAAATTGTTTTATTATTTTTTCATGTGTAATAAATATTACGGAATATATTACACACTTCTTCGTTTGCTTTTCCGATTTATTTTATTTAACAACCACCAAACCTTACAACCTGAAATCCAACTCTCCTTTAATCAAACAGTGACCGCGTGGATGTAGACCATTCATCGGGAAACCCAAATTCATCATCCTAGGCTAGTGGGTCTTAGCCGTTCAGTTAAGCTGCATCTTCTGGTTGAGAAGATTCCGCCAGCCGTTTCGTTTTCCGTTTGTGTTGTGCTTATTATGTGCATTTCTGCAAGTTGCTCTACAACATCAAGGTGAGTTCATAGTCTCGCATTTCAATCTTTTCAATGTTTTATAAACCCGCGAGGGGAATACATGCTCGTTTACAAACTTGTATATTTTATTACAGCATATATTACTTCAAATACTTTGTGAGTTCATGAACCCCACCTTTTCTCTTTTAATGGTTTTCATAAACTGTTTTCGGGGTGAGAATACGTGCTCGTTTTACTACATAAACTTATTGATTTTTATACATAAGCATTACCTGACTATTTTTACTAAATCTTGGTTTGTTACTACATGATTTGAGATCGTTGAATACCTACCTTTGAAACCGTGAATTTTGATCAAACGTGATTAGTTTACTCGTGACACAAGTGTTTTTTTTCTAATTGTAAGCTATCCAGAATTTTTTTTTATAAACTACTCCTGAAATATTTTGCCTAAGTAGTCACTATATTGCACACATTAAGTCACTACTTATCATGAACCGATTAATTGCTAATGTAGTAAGCGCAGTGATTTAATGGATAGATCTTATCGGGGACTACAAATCCACCAACCTTTCCTTGGGTCACTAGTTTGATCAGGTGCATTTAACATTGGGAGTACTTTTAGGTTGTTGGCAAGCATCCTATACATTTAGGACACAAACTTGTTAAGGTTTCGGGGTCATGAGCTTAGTGCAATAATACCTGTTATATATTTAGACTTGGTGAATGTGTTTCCCTTGTCTACCTTACTTGTTTTGGACTTCGAATACATACTGTTAGTCCACCCATTATTCGATCATTGGTGGAACCACTACTGAACATTACTAGATTTATTAAATCACTACATGGATTTCGGATGGGTTTCAGAAATAACACTTTTAAATGTTGTGACGCTACTTTTCTTACTACAACATTTCTTAAATTATTTCAATACTGCTTTTTACTTAAACCTATGAATTCACCAACATTATTGTTGACGTTTTAGCATGTATTTTCAGGTTACTATTTTGCTAGTGGAGCATTGGGAGCATTCGAGTCGCGCGGATATATAGTTTTGAAGGCTTAATAACTTGAATACTATTTGACAAACGTTTTGATAATGTTTTCTAATACATTATAAATGGAACCTATTTAACTCTGACATTTTTAATTAAATTGAATGTGACATTTTATTAAACGTCTATTTTGAGGTCGTTTTCTGTGACTTGTGTGTATGAACTATGAAGTAGCACCCCATAGTGGTATTCCGCTGCGTTGTCGAAAATTGAAGGGGTGTTACAGATGGTATCAGAGCACTGGTTGTAGATAACTAGGTCGTTTTCAAAACCTAGACTATAACCGTTTTTCGAAAAAATTTAAGATTCTTTCATCATTGTCCCGATATTCCGCCTCAGCCGCCATGCCTCTGATCCTTTTATAAGCTCTCTTTTGTATCTCTACTACTATTAATATGGATAACGAGTATCATAATACTTGCTTATGATTTCGCTTTCTTACGTCTATCGTATGACGCCTTACTATTTACCTTATATTAGTCAGTTATATAAATATTGATCACTCCGATTATCCCGTACTTGCTGATTTCTCAATTACTCCCTCGAACACCAATGCCGATTACTTGCGACTGAGTACCATAATCCGCCGTCTATCGCATAAGCTCTTCCGCGAGCTCCTCCCATTTGTTAAACTTTATTCTGGGAATATTGTTTCTCGAAATGTCCTCATTCTCGGCATCCCATCACCATTTGTTATAGTATTGACGTTATGGTCGCTGCTGTTGGGTCCTGGAGCGGTCCCGACTGATACAACTTTATCCAATAGGTAATGCAACTCCCCTTAAACGAGATAAACACCTATCGACGAAACAGATAGTTGGGCTATTCATTTCGGGCCACTAGTAGGAAGACTTAGGTCGCGATACATCCTAGTACTGCCAAGTAAGTTGGGTACTTACATACATAAGCCACGTTGATGTGAATCATCGAACATTACAGATAGTAGAAACGAGACTCCGTCCTCGGACATTTAGAAACTTTTACAAACATACTCACGCGACTACACCTTCTTCTTGAGGTTTTCACTATAATGAGACTTTCCCTATAACGCGGTTATACCAGTCATAAGATCTGTAATGATATATTTTGAGATACCCATTTTGATGGATTAAATATCCTGGACAAACCTAGCCAAAATTTTTGGTAGATTGAGAAGTGTAGAAACACCGAATTTTGCTGAATAAAGTTATCAGCGTCTTGTTTAGAACGAGTTATTAAACCTTAAGTCTTTCCTTGGTCACACAATCGGATAACACAAATTTAATCTCGGGACGAGATTTCTTTAAGGGGTAGGTACTGTAACATCCGAGAATTTTCGGAATTTTAAAGGAGATATAAGTTATTCCTAGGTTGAATTATCAAAAACGAGCAGCTAAATCACGTTTTCATTTTTCGGACCCTAAAGCAATTTGATGTAAAACGATATTCCTGACAACTTTTTAGTTTTGTCCGAGACCCAGAAACGAGCAGAAAATGACCGAAATACACTCGCAAGATTTAGAAACGGAAAATAATTAAGGTATATTTAATTATTATTTTTATTAAATAATTTTTTTTATTTTTATAAATTATGTCATCATTTCATTCGAAAACGTTTGTTGATAACGTGAATATACGGGTTAGAAATATATTCCTAGTTTTACTTTAGAACGAGACGTAACCGGTTTACAAAATGAATAACGAACCTTTTTATGAATGTTATAAAATACTTATGAGATATTATCAAATAAATACTCGTTTTTATCGGAAAAATGATTCGGAAAACAACGGCGCAAGTTTCGCGCGTCGAATCATTAGTTAAGTCGCCCAAACGAGTCTCGAACCGCTTTTTATCAAAAGTATAATAAAAAGTTACACTTTTAACCCCCAACTATTATACATCTTCTAATTCATTTTAAAAGTTTTATATATAAATAAAAATTTATAACTTTTTAATTCATTATTACAAAATTATACACACACACTCTAAATTCTCTCCCTCTCTCTCCCAAAGATCCGGCCACCGGCTGCCACCGCCGGAAAAGTTTTCCGGCGACCATCTCCGGCCACCACCCAACTGCCGCCATCTCCGGTCATCTTCTCCGGCCAACATTCCGGCCACCACCATGTCGCCGCCGCCGGAAAAGTTTTCCGGCGAGCGTTCCGGCCGAAACCAAAAGTGTTTCTCTTCGCCCGATCTACCCGTTCACCATACTCACTCTCCCCCACTCGCTCTTCCACGCGCCACCACCCCACTGTCACCACCACCACGTCGCTGCCATGCCACCCTACACCATCTCCACCACCTCGTGACCACTCTCTCCACTCCATTACCGCGACCCATACCACCATCATCATCATCGCAGCCGCCACCGACCACCACCAAAGGTGCGTCGGGTTTAATAATGGCACCGAGGGTGCGTTTGTTTCACGTGTAACAACCACGAGGGTGGTTTGGTTCGGCTATAAAAACAGCCGGGGGGCGGTGTGCGTCGGGTTATGGTTTCAGAAACAGGGGTGCGTTTGGCAGCCCACAACACCATCAAGGGTGTTTGTTTCGGTGGTTCCACGGCAGCAGAAAAGGGGGTGTTCGTGTGGGATTATAACCGCCATGGGGGTGGGTTCGTTTCGGTGACAGCCACCGCACCACAAGGGTGCGGCTGGTTTGTGTCTTACCACCACCACCAAGGGTGCGTCCGGTTTGTTGTTGTCGGCTGAAAAGGGCGGCAGCCGCCACCACGGGGTGAGTATGGTGGGTTGTCGCCGCTATAGGGTGCGTTCGGGTTGGGTTTATGGCAGTTAGGGGTGTTTGTTTTGACGGTGGCAGCCACCACACGGGGCTGCGATGGGTGGCAGCCACCGCCCTAAGGGGTGTTTGTTGGCTGTGGGTTTCACCACAGCGGAGGTCGTTTGGTTTGTAGCAAATTAGGGTCCGTTTGGCATTATGGCAGCCAAACGGGGGTGTTTGGTTTGGGTTTGGCACGTGTAGGGTGCGTTTGGTTTTGGTTATAAGCGGGTAGGGCGTGTTGGTTTAGATTATAACAGCCATGGTAAGGATGTTTTTGGTTTTGTAGAATTTAATTAGGGTGCGTTTGGTTTCGGGTCAAACGGTTAGGGTGCGTTTGGTTAGTAGTGACCAAATTTGGGTGTTTGATGTGCGTTTAACTAGGCCGAATGGGATGGTTTGGGTCAGCGAACACAAATAGGTTGCGTTTGGTATAGTGCTGCAATTAGCGGGTGTTTGGTTTTGGCAGAAATACGCTCATTCAGGTCGCGTTTTAGGTGAGCAATTTTCTATAAGGGTTAGTTTGGTTAATGAAATTGATTAATTAAATTTTTACAAGGTATTTATAAATATTTAAAAACCGGATTATAAATTGGTGGTTTATAATGGTTAAATAAATGTATAATTATGTTATTTTTGTTTAGATTAGATATATTAACTTATATAGATTATAATCTGGAACTCGCAGGACATTGGAAATATTATAAAAGCGAATAATTTCTTCATATATGTTGAAGGGAAAATGTCGGGTTTTGCAAAAAATGGATAAACGTTTTATAAACGGGAAAGTCAATGAAGAATTTTATTTAATTTATATAATTATTAATGGTTTTCACTGAAACTTATATTATTTTAGAAACCGGGTAAAAGAGGACTTAAGTTAATATTTTAAAGATATATTAAAATATACTATACAAGATTGACAACGAACGAAAAACTATTCGTTTACAATTTGAAACTTATTTGGACACGAACGTCGAGGAAACGAAATATAAGTTTATAAATGTTTATTTTATATTTTATGATTGTCAGCTAGAAGATAACCTAATAATTATTGTAAAAGCTTTACAAAAATCGTTTAATTTAATTAGTAACTTTAAAACGTATGATTACGTTTATACGAGGACATTTTAATATTTTAACTGGTAAGTTCCGAAAACGTGTCGGATTATATTACTACAAATATTTTCTCACATCTTTGATACAATACTTGTAAAGGATCATTATTCCTCAAATGATTTATTGGATTGTTTGTCTTGTTATATAAACTCACGGTACGAGTATCATATCAAGGGTGTTATATTTATATTATTTTATATAAAGATTTAATTACAAACACTTTTCGTTACTTTTTAATCTATTTATTTAACCAATATCCACCAACTATTAAAACTTTAAATATATAATCTTTTATCAACGTGTACGGCGTTGGATTGTAACCATTCACCGGGAAACCCAAAACACATTATTCCTACGGCCTAGTGAGACTTAGGTTAAGTTACAGACTGCTTCTTCTCGAGCGAGCCACTTGTCTTCCGTTCGTATTGTGCTTATTTAGATGCCTATATGCCACAATCGTTCTTCATCCTCAATGTGAGTTCATAACCTCGCTTTTCAATCTTTTGAATGTTTATAAACCCGCGAGGGGGAAATACATGATTGTGTCTACAAAACTCTTTTACTTATCGGGTTATATCTATAACAATGTCGCATTGTTTTAAAGGATATTGTGAGTTTCATAGTCCCACTTTAAATTGTTTTTACATTGGGATGGAAATTGATGGTAAATAGTTTTTGAATTGCTCGTGATTAGGGTGTTTTGCTTTCATGTGGACCATGATGTGTATGCTATATGTCTTATTGTTGCTTGTGGAATTGTTGTTTACTTGCCATGTTCTATATGGACATGTCATGTGTTATTGATTTGGGATCGGGGAGCTACGCATCGGGAGGGGTACGCCTACCCAGTATTGTGAAATGGATCGGGGGTAACGTTCCTACCTAGTTGTGAAATGGATCGGGGGTTGACGTTTCCTACCTAGTATGTGGATTGCATGTTAGCTTAAGTTCATATTTGCATAATTGTCTATATTTGTTTGATAATCGCAGGTAATTGGTTAGGCAAGTTTATATGTGAGTTCTTAAACCTATGGAAACTCACACAACTTTATGTTGAACTTTTTCAGCATGTTTCTCTGCGTGAATTAATATGCTTGGATTATCTGATGTGCATTGGAGTCTAATTTCGACAAAGATTTCATACCTTGGATTTCTACAAATATGATCTAATCTCGTTGTGTTGCTTTCATGTTTTTCATTGTGATGCAATTATGGGAAAAACTTTTATTTTACACATGGCAGTATTAGTGGATGCAAATATTATATCGTCAACATAAATTTGTACCAGTAATAAGTCATTCCCAGCTTGCCGTGTGAAGAGTGTTGGATCAACTGCACCTTTGGAGAAATGTTGTGAGCTTAGGAAGCTTGACAGCATGTTGTACCATACACGTGGTGCTTGCTTGAGATCGTAGAGAGCCTTTTTAAGCTTGTACACATGCAATGGGTGGTCCTGATAAACAAATCCTTCTGGTTGAGAAACGTAGACATGTTCTTTAAGCTCGCCATTCAAGAAAGACGTTTTCACATCCATTTGGTAGATCATAATATTCTTATGAGCGGCATTAGCTATGAATATACGGATGGCCTCTATTCTAGCAACCGGTGCAAATGATTCCTCAAAATCGATTCCCTCTTCTTTCCTGAATCCTTGAGCAACTAATCTAGCCTTGTTCTTTAGTACCCCGCCCAATTCATCTGTCTTGACCTTATAAATCCATTTAAGTTTGATCAATAACACTTTATCTGGACACAACACCAATTCCCAAACTTGTAGCCTTTCAAATTCATGAATTTCTTCTTGCATTGCATCGATCCATAACGGTTCGGTCATTGCTTGTTTGAAGTTCTTTGGTTCTACCGAAGTTAGAAAGGCATCAAAGAAACACCACATGGCGTCAGTTTAGAGTTGCTTTCTTGTAGAAACAGACCGGGAAGGATCGCCGATCACGTTTGCTATAGGATGATCCTAAGTCTATTTACCAAGGTGTTCAAATAGAGTGTGGTTTTGTCTCACATTCGATGATGATCCTTGAGGAGTTGATTCTTTATGAGGAGATTCATTAAGTAGATCATCATGAAAGATTGGTATTTTTGGTGATTCTTCAAAACCTTAAGAAATGTTTGGATATTGAACTTGTTCTTGTGTTGATGGAGTACATGATGATGGATCATCCTGGTCAATGGAAGTTGACACATGAGAATCTGCTAAAACCACAGCTCTCGGAGTAACAGCTTCTTGAACTAGAGAAATAGCAATTGATGGAGGAGTGAAGTATTCATCGAACATTGGTTGAAACAAGTGATCCCAATCATCTCTATTTGGTGGAATACAAGGTTTAGTATGAGAATATTGTTATGGAATGAGACATAACTGGATATGCAGAAGTCTAGTAATGAAGCTCGGGGTCCTGAACTTAAGTGTCAGAAGCCAAGATTGTCCAGCTCATCGAATGTCACATGAATTGTTTTCAATAAGTTTTCTTGTTCTTTGTTTGTAGATTACTAAACTCTTTCTTTTGCAGGGCATGTAACCAACAAAAATACAATGTCAGACTTATGCATCAAATTTACACCATGTCGTCAAATGTCATTGGTAGATAACATAGTGCAACCAAAGACAGAAAAATGATAAATCCAGTTTCTTATCTTGCAATAAGCTAATATGAGTTTTGTTGTATAGATATCGACGACAAGGATAATGAACGATTTTGGGTGTAAACCAGGCTATGTTGATTACTTCGTCGGCCCGCTAAAAATAATGAATCATTATAAAATATTAACATTGTACGAGCACTTCTACAAGAGTTCAATACACCTTTCGAAAATGCCGCTCTGCTGAGGAGTGCGGGCAACAGATGTTTGATGCGAGATGCCAACATTTTCATAAAATTCACAAAGTGTCTGATTGACAAATTTGGTTCCATTATCTGTTCGAACATTACAGACGGTGGCATTCAAACAAACTTGAATAATCTTGATGCATTTAATGATGGCCCTCAAGTAGCTATCATCTTTTGTCCCCCCCCCCCCTTAAAAAACTAAACCATGTAAATCTGAGAAGTAATCGTCAACAATCACTAAGATATAACTTTTCCCTTATACTCCCACAGGATTACGCATCGGCCACACAAAACCATATGCAAAAGATATAGCTTCTCTTGGTTAGTGTCTTCAGCTTTCGGTTGATGGGAGGATTTCTTGCTTTTTCCTAACGCACATGCCGAACATAAATGATCTTTGTAAAATTTAAGTCTTGGAATGCCTCGTGCAAGACTGTCTTTAGCTAGCTTATTAATAGTACCGAAGTTAAGATGTGATAACCGATGGTGCCATAACCAGCTCTTAGTCTTTGACGCTTTGGATAGAAGACAGATCAAAGATGTTTTGAGCATGTCGTCAAGAGAAATTATGTACAAAATTGTGGCACGGGATCCGAAAAGTATATCAACACCTTCTAAATTACGAATAAAGCAAGTGTTTTTCTAAAATACGACTTCAAGATTCCTGTCACAAAATTGACCAACAGAAAACAAGTTATGTCCAAGCCCCTTGACGTAGTATACCCCTGAGATAGTCACATTTCCCAGCTGATAGTCATCATACCCCATAATTCTTGCAATATGGTCATTCTTGAATCTAACTATACCCAGAAATTTACTAACAAAGTTCATGAGCTGAGAGCGATTCCTTGTCATGTGTTTCGAACATCTAGAGTCTAGATACTAGAGAACAATCTGGATAACCTGTCATGACAAGAGAAGAAGACAATGGAATATCTGTAGCATTAGATTCCCAAGTATGATTGGGTTCCGAGTGGTTAGCATTTTTAGATTCTACAATCTTAGCTTTTTTACTCGAACCTACATTTTTAACATTTTTGGGTTTCCTGCTGTAGACTTTAAGCTCTGGTTTTTGTGTTTCAACTGAGTGGGAAGTGGTTTTCTTAGGAGGCACTACGTTAGCTGAAATGATCCTAGTTAAAAGGCACGAGTTGCCAACTATAGTGAAAGGTCTGCCTGTTGGTTTCCACTTAAGTCCTACTTCAGTGAATACATGTAGGTTTCCAAATATTTTGTTTTTTTATGTTTCATAGCAGATTTAGCACAGCTATTCACATTTTTCACAAAATCAAGAAGACACATATAATGAACACCATCAAACATAGATTTCTTACAAGTAGCACAAACAGAATTTGCATTTAACAGTGAATGCTTAACATCTACATCATGAATAGTTTCAACAACATAATTCTTTTTATTAACTTTCCTAGGTTTGGCTTCTACTTTATTCTTCATGTTCCTACTTGGTGTTTGCGAGATCCTGTCATTCCTTTTACTGCTTGTAGGCTTTGATCTGCAATTACTAGTAGAACACTTCAATCCTATAGGAGACAATACAGGTGTGTTAGAATCTGATGTTGTAGATGACTCTACCTATTTAATGTTGCTTGAGGATGTGAGAGGTTCAGTAATCCTAACTTTTTTGGCATTGTTTTTGGGTGTGACAGCAACCTTTTTCGCACTAAGTGTAATTGCATTAGGGAACATATCTTGAACATATACAAGTAACACCTGAATTCGTTAGGCATGCTTACAGGCAAAGTATAACTCTTTATCTAAAGGTTGTTTCGCTTTAGCTTGTTCGACTATTCCTCGAAGAATATCAGCTTGTTCCTGAGTATACTTAAGGTATTCTATGTGCATTTCCCTATTTTGTAATAACCTAGGAGCTAAAGGTTCTAAATCGAGTTTGAACATGACTGGAACAATAGTGTTGGAAGATGGTATTTGTGCAGCAATATCAACAATTTCTTTTCCTTTTAATTTTCATAAATCGTTTTTCAATGATGTGATCACAAAAACCTTATCTTGAATTTGAGCTTTTAAATCCTCATTCTCTGTAGATTTTAAGTTCAGTTTATCAATTAAAGAGTCACTCTGTTCTTTAGAATGAACACGTGTCTTTTTAATTGAGTCAAACTGCTCTTTAAAAACCTGTTTAACATGATTAATTTCATTACATGGACGCTCGTTTTTCGAAAGCAATTTTACCACACTATTCTCCAGTTCCACATTTTTGGTCTCTATTTCACAATAATCATAATTTACATTCTCTTCCTTGGACTTTTCTCTCAATGATTTTATAATATCCTTCAACTTACAAATGGTATTGTCTTTGTCTTGAAGATGAGCTTTCAAATCATTATTTTCAAAAAATTCTGGAATTTCAAGAGCATTTTGATTATCACAAGATTCACGTTTTTGAAAAATTTCTTGATTAAGTTGTATTGAGCATTCAAGAGAAATACAATGTTTTTCAAGTTGTGAGTGACTTTTCAAAAGATCATTAAACGCATTTTATGATTTCAAAAGCTCAGCCTCAAGATTATAAGATTTTTTTCTATTTCCATCCATATTCACAGTATCACCAATCAAAGACATAGAATTCAACACAGTTAAAAGAACATCTTAAGACATGATTTGTTATAAGAGATGATCATTTTCCAAAAGTAATTCCTTTTTAGCAATTACCAAACATTGTTTGTCAACTGAAGACTGTTGAACAGCAGCGTCCATTTGTTTGAACAACATCGTCCATTTGTTTAAAAACTGTCTATACTTCTATTATTTCATTTAGAAGATCTCTATCAAACACATTGAATATGTCTTTTAAAGATTTTAGAAATGGAATAATTTTATTGTATTGAGCATTCAAGAGAAATACAATGTTTTTCAAGTTGTGAGTGACTTTTCAAAAGATCATTAAACGCATTTTATGATTTCAAAAGCTCAGCCTCAAGATTATAAGATTTTTTGCTTTCATTCACCAAAGCTTATCTAGGAAGTTCCTTAGCGCGCTTCTGATTTTGACAGGTAATGCATCAGGAGGTTTACTGGTAGGGATCGAACAACGCAACCAGATAGCTTGTTCAGCTGACAATTTTATTGTAGAGTAAAAACATTTCCTAAATTTAGTTATCTATTTAATTTTTCATAATCTATATGTTTATGAGAAAAGTTTTGTTTAATAGCCTCTGATCATTTTCTTTTTCACACAGTTTGATCGACTTCTTCTTCCAAAAACAATGTTCTCTTATCTCATTCACAGGCATTGCAACTTGTTGTATAGACATAAAATACTTCATACAAGGTTGGTTAATCCGTGACGTTCTTAGGTGAAACGGATTTTTTAAACGTAGAGTTATTGGTGTATATTATCATAGAAGGCTTGTGGCTTAGTTAACATGTGCACTGTTTGAGCAGATTGACCTACTTTAAAAAGAATATTATCAGTTCCTTTATCTTCTTTTCCAAATCAATTTCGTTTTCCATATATTTATCTTCCTTTTCTTTGGATTCACTTTTGAAAACTGTGAATGTTTGCAATAAACATTCCTTTTCTTTAATTTGTTTAGAAAGATTTTTCTCAAGTGAGTCAACTTGTTCTTTCAGTGTAATCTTCTGCTTAATCATATCATCCCTTTGAGAATCAATCATTTTTTCACGACTACTTAAATCTATGTTAAGATATTGTTTAAAAGTTTTGACTCGTTGTTTATATCTCTCTAGATCAACGGTTCATGATTCATTTAATATGTTCCTTATTAGCCTTTTACCAATTATTTACATGATTATCATTTGTTCGACATTGTTCTATTACAGATAGTATCATTGAATCTTGTTGTGCATGTAAATGAGTATCTTGAACATTTTCCTGTTGTGTTTCTTGCAAATATTAAGAGTATGGAATGATATTGCTATCACTATGTATCTCATTATCTGTAAAATCCACAACTGGTGATTGTTCAAAATCCTGCATTGCAAGCACACTTTGATTTTCCATATCATTAAGATTGGTTTCAGAATAGGATACCTCTGAGATAACGTCAGAACCATAGTTCGAAATGTTAGCCATGAGAACCACTTTTGCATTCGAGATATCATCACAGTCAGAATCATAAGTATCACGATCCTCAGTTTGAAAAGCAGCATTGTTTGGAATGATTATCTGAACAACTTGACCATCTGGAACCCCTGGATCTGCAAGAAATGGGAGTTTCTCTTCATCCAAAAAATTTCTAGCTTCCTAAGCTTCAGCTAACATTGCTTTATCCTTATACCATGCTACATTCCTTGGTCGCTTAGGCTGAGTGCATTGCCTAGCCATATGTCCTTCACCTTAATAGTTGTAGCATTTAACAACCTTTGCCTGTCCACTTGCATTGTTTCCCCCAGAACTAGTAGCATTACTCTTATACCCAGTACCAGAATAACTTTGACCTTGTCTCCCCTGAACTTGTTGCACTGTGACCATCTTGAATTGTGGCCTGGTTTCTTGGATTCGATGAGGTTCTAAGTTGATTATTGGTTAAGGGGAAACTTAAGGAAGCTACAGCTGTTAGAAAAGCGATTGCTTTGTTGAGACAAGCAATTATATCTTCTCCTGGAGAGAAAACTAGAACAACAAAAATTGAGTCTACAAGAGGCGACTCAGTAATTGGTTGTGTAGAAACTTGAGGTGATTGATAAGCAATTTGTGGAACAGAAGAGGTTTGATGATTCATTTGACACTGATATGGATATGATGATTGAACTGATAAATGATTAAATTGAGGTTGTCATGGATAAGTTGATGAGTAATGTTGAGTGGGATGAATTGATCTATATTGAGATGGTGAAAACTGTTGTTGAAGCTGAGGATTGTTGTATGAAGACTGATAAGTGTTGAAGTGAGGTGGTGTCATCTGCTGATTTGCCATAAATGCAAGTGGATCTTGATTGTGTTCACGTAGAAGACGGACTTCATTTGCATGGAGTTCATGTTGTTCAAGATATGCATGAAGCTGATCAAAGTTGGTAGTATGCAAATCCTTTACGAGCTTGACATCAGTCACAAACTTACTCCATTATGGTGGAAGACTGTTTAAGAACTTGGTATTAACTTGAAATTGCTCCATTTTCATGTTGTAAATGTTCATGTCATTAATCAGCTGAGTGAATCTCAAGTAATACTTATAAAGTGTTTCCCCCTTGATGTGAGTAAACTTATCAAATGCATCATACAACTTAAACTCTCTCTCCTGCTTAGTCAAAGAGGTACCTTGCATCAGTAATTAAACTCTCTCCCATAAATCTTTAGCAACTCTGTGATGATTCATAAATGAATAGATATCAGCTGGCAGACCTTAAAGAATGATATTGGTTGCTTTCGTATCACAATCAGCTTGGATTTTCTCAGCAGCAGACAACTCAGCATATTTCTTTGTTATGTTCACCCCATTCTCTTTGACAGTAGGCCAAATGAGTGGACCATTTTCAACTGATTCAAGTATCATTCTCCCATGCTCTCTATTTTGCATGTAAAGTTCCATTTGACTTTTCCAAGAATCATACAAGTCCTTGTCCAACATTAGTGGACGATTGTCAGCACTGGAGAGTATCATGTACACAGCAAGAGTATTCTTTTGTCCAAGTGGAATAATAGAATCCATTTCTATTTGATGGGAAAAGATAACCTTTTGATCGTTATTAAGTGAATGCGTCTTAAGATTACAAAGGATTTTACTATTCTTGATAAAACTAAGAAAGTACTTCGCGGGATTTTACAGATCACAGAAAAACCATATAAATCTCCAAGGCTATATAAATCTTCCAAGGTACGAGTATAAATCACACTAAGAAGGATGTATAAATCGCCGTTTGAAAACATGTATAAATCGTCGGATATAGTGAGGTATAAATCGCTGGATTTTATTTTAGGTATAAATCACTGGATATAACTTTGGTATAAATCACTGGATATTATCACGTATAAATCGTTGGAATTAACACGTATAAATCGCTGGAATTGACACGTATAAATCGCTGGAATTGACACGTATAAATCGTTGGAATGCCACACGTATAAATCGCTGGAATGCCTCACGTATAAATCGCCGAATGCACAACGTATAAATCGCTGAATTCAAATACGTATAAATCGCTGGATTCAAATAAGTATAAATCGCTGGATTCAACTTGTATAAATTGCTGGATTCAAACAGTGTGTATAAAAAGCCGTCTTTAAACACTTCAAAACACTTAAAAACACAATTTTTGACGTTTTTACTTGAAATCACTTGTACTTCTTGCTATACTAAGACTATGAGAACCTTAAAAACACAAACTTTATGATTTTAACACTAAAAAAATTACCAGATCAAGATTTTGGACTCAAAAACTAGTTTGAACCAAAAATACAAAAAATTAAGATTTGTGATGTCTTGAAAGTTATGCTTTTAAACCAAGCTCAAACTATGATAGATAAACAAGAAAGTGTTGAACTTTATGGTATTAGAACACACAAAAGATGAAATCTTTTGTATATGGTTCGAACAAAAAAATGCACGCACAAAAACCAAGTAAACAAACGCACACAACACCAAACTATATCACCCCATGGCTCTTGATACCAATTGAAGAATATAGATTATCTAATCTTACACACAAAAGAATGAAGAACTAGAGAGAGAAAGGAAAATGAACAAAATTAGATTAAGAAAAGTGAACAACCAACCCTCTCCAAGGCATGAAGAGGGGTATAAATACTTAGTGTATGGCCGGCCATGGTATTCTTGATGGGCTTACCATGGGCCTTAGGCCTTACTAGCTTACTTAAGTTCTAACAATTATACTACGAGCCCGTCATACAATAATTATGGAAGTGACCGATACTTTTGTATTTCTGGACCAGTGAGTTGGCTATCTCCAACCTCACTCCAGCAAACAAGCGATCTACATTTCCGTTCGTATAAAGCCTCATATGGTGCAGCCTTAATACTCACGTGATAACTATTGTTGTATGAGAATTCGACCAATGGCAGATGTCGATCCCAACTACTTTCAAAGTCAATCACACAGGCACACAACATATCTTCAAGCATTTGTATAGTCCTTTCGCCTTGACCATCTGTTTGAGGGTGGTAAGCGGTACTCATATCCAAATTTGTCCCTAACGCTTTCTGAAGCGATTTCCAGAATCTAGACATGAAATGGCTATCTCGATCCGAAATGACCGAAACAGAAACACCATGTCTACATACAATTTCCTTCAAATAAAGTTGCGTGAGTTTCTCTATAGTATCAGTCTTCTTTGTTGGTAGGAAATGAGCTGATTTGGTCAATCGATCGATAATGACCCATATCGTATCATACCCACTCAGCATTCTAGGAAGTCCATTAACAAAATCCATAGTGATCCTTCCCCATTTCCACACGGGAATCTCAGGTTGTTGCAGCAACCCAGATGTTTTCTGATGCTCAGCTTTAACCTTCGCACAAGTCAAACACTTGCTAACATACGTGGCAATCTAAGCTTTCATATTCGGCCACCAATACAACAGCTTCAAATCTTGATACATCTTGTCCGATCCCGGATGGATAGAATACTTGGACTTATGCGACTCATGCATAATCAAATCCCTCAATCTACCGAATCACAGAAACCAAACACGATTTCCAAAACAACGCCTTCCATCGGGGTGAAACTCGAATATTTGCTTAATCAATCTCCCCAAATTTTCTGCCTTCACATTCCTCTTCTTCATTGCTTCCTTTTGAGCTTCAAGGATTTGCTTAGGTAGATCATTGTGAACAGTCATCATCAAAGCTCGAACACGCAATGGCATATTCCTTTCCTTCCGACTTAAGGCGTCAGCCACTACATTCGCTTTTCTAGGATGATAACGAATCTCACAATCATAATCACTCAACAACTTAATCCAACGATGTTGTCTCATGTTAAGATCTTTCTGATTCAAAATATATTCTAGGCTCTTGTGATTGGTGAAAACCACACACTTCGTTCTATACAAATAATGTCTCCACAACCTAAGAGCAAAAACAATGGCTCCCAACTCCAAATCATGAGTAGTGTAATTCTCTTTGGGAACCTTCAATTGTTGGGAAGCACACGCTATTACCTTTTCTCGTTGTATCAACACGGCTCCATAACCCTTAAGTGACGCATCGCAATATACCACAAAATTTTCTGTTCCTTCGGGCAACGCTAAGATCGGTGCACTACACAACTTTTGCTTCAGTGTCTGAAAAGATTTGTCTTCTTCCTTACCCCATTCGTATTTCTTATCTTTCTGAGTCAATTTGGTGAGTGGCTTAGAAATCAAAGAAAAACCTTCAATAAACCTCTGATAGTATCCAGCCAATCCTAAAAATTATCTCACTTTAGTTGGTGTCGTCGGTGCAGCCCAATTCCTAATGGCTTTGATCTTTGCAGGATCAACATGAACACTATTACGATCAATCACGTGACCAAGGAATTGTACCGAATCCAACCAAAAGTCACACTTAGTAAACTTGGCGTACAATATCTCCTTCTTAAGCAACTCCAGAATAATCTTTAAATGCTTTCCATGCTCTTCTTTGTCCTTGGAATAAACCAAAATATCATCGATGAACACAATGACAAACTTATCAAGATATGGCTTGCATACTCGGTTCATCAAGTCCCTAAACACAGCAAGCGCAATTGTCAGTCCAAACGGCATCACTTGGAACTCAAAGTGACCATACCGAGTTCTAAATGCAGTAATTGGAATGTCCTCTTCTTTAATGCGAAGATGATGCTCTCCAGATTGCAATCAATCATGAATACACGCTAACAAACTGAAGTGAACAAAAAAAACTTTGATCTCGGGAGAGGAATAAATTATTCTTACAGTCAAACTTGTTTAATTCGGTTCAGGTAATCAATACACATTCGAAAAGAACCCATCTTTCTATTCCACAACAACACCATGAATGCTCCTCGCGGTGATGCATCTCGGTCGGAATAAAATCCCTTCTCTAATAGCTCTCGCAATTGCTTGTCGACAACACTCTTCATTTAAGATGGTTGCCAAACGATACAGTCAACATTGCCAACAGGTGCAGGCCCTCGGAACATATCAATTCAAAATTCTACTTGCCCATCGGCGATGGTAGTACCTTGCAAATCGCAGGAAAACACCACAGAAAGTCCGAATTACAGCACGACATCCCAATCGCTTCTCTTCGGTTTACTTCCAGTCAGCAATGTGGCCCAAAAAAAAATGAAACCTTCGTCGATAGTACTTACGGGCCTTAATACAAGATATGACCTTTAGTCGAGACATACCTTTGTCACTTTCGACTGTCAACGTCTTGTTTCCATAAGGTATACGAACAACCTTCTCACCACAAATGATAACGGCATCATGCTTGACAAGCCAATCATACCGATTATGACGTCAAACGTACCAAGCTCAATTGGCATCAAATCAATTCAAAAAGATGGTTCACTAAATATAAAAGTGCAAGCACCTTTTAATATGTCTCATATAACTAACTATCCTTCCATCGGCTTAACTGTAACTCGTAACTGGTAACTATTTTAAACGGATCGATATCAGCAGGACGTAAATCTAGTGTCCCACAAAACTCCTATCAAACCCAGAATCAAATAAACAAAGCATAGCGGTTTATTGAGTAGAAACATACCCTACCACATTCAGACCTTGGTAGCGGCTCAGCATCCAAAATCGCATAAGCTTCGGCCCATGAACTCTCCAACTCCTCTTGCTTAACCATTTCTTGGGCACCGGTTCCAATCAATGACCTTATTCACCACAATCATAACAAGTCCAAATGGGCTGAGCGTTTGCTCCTGTGGCAACATTCTTCTCCTTGCAATACCTCACTTTGTGCCCAATCTTTCCACACTTGTGCCCTTGATCGTACATTGAACCAACATGGCGAGTAAAACATCGAATCAACACACAAGGAAAGTGGATCAATCCAAAAGACACCTTTACCCTCATTCGAGCAAAGTCATCTGCTCGCCGCATTCCCTTGATTTTGATTATTCTGCGAAGATTGGCGAGAGTTATCCTTGTGGTTGCTCTTACCACTACTGTTCCCACTTTGAAAGTTCTCCCACTTTCGCTTATTTCCTTCCAGAATCCTTTCATTCCTAGCTTGCAACTTTTGTTCCATCAACTTATGTGCCATACGCAAAGCTTCATTCAAATTGGTAGGCTTAGTAGAAGTAACTTCACCCTTGATGTTATCAGACAATCCTCGGATGTAAGCATCAACTTTCACACTTTCTGGCTCGACCATTCTTGGACACATCAAAGCTAACTCGTTAAATCTTTGAGTATAAGCTACCATGTTATACTCCTTGACCTTCAGGTTCCATAACTCGTTTTCCATTCTTTGCAGTTCCTCGGCAGGACCAAACTCTGCTGTCATTAATTTCTTCATCTCAGTCCACCCCATTTGGTTAGCAACATTTAGTCCCAAAATTGCGACTTTAGAGTTCTACCAAGTCAGTGCAGGTCCTCGTAGTGTAGCAGCATCAAACTTAACTTTCTTATCTTCTGCACATTCGCTTATCCCAAAAGTCATTTATGTTTTCTCAAACCATCTCCTAAGCTCAACAGCTCCTTCGCTACCATAGAAATTATCAGGGTTACATTTCATGAATCCAGCAAAAGTGTATTCTCGAACAACAAGTGCGGTGACTTGACCCCTAGCTGGTCCAGATCTACTAGCATTATTCTCGGCATTCGCATGTCTTGCCCGCTCAGCAGCAATAGCGGCATTAACACTTTCTTTGATCATTCGCCGAACGGAAGCTTGAGTCAAAGGTGCAGACTTTGGAGGCATGATTCTGTTACGTCACACAGAAAACAACTTGATAAGCATTCATAACATGATATACTCATAACATAGTACAAAGACAAATCAATCACAACCACAGTTACGCAATCATCAAGTAGTAATCAAAAGATAGTCATTCATTATTCATCACAGAAGAGTTAATACATAGTTGCATTATGTCACAAAATGATACAAATCGTACAACTAATAGCATCAAGTCTACTAACTGAGGATTCAGTTTAGTGATTACACAATAAAGATACTACTAATGAAACTAAACTACTAAGAGTCACGAAAGGATCCCCGCGGCTCAGATGATGGACTCTCCTCATCTTCAACCAAAACATCAATAGCCTCATTCAGTCTTTCTTTAAACATAAATCCCCTACGAATCATCTCTCGATAGAACTCATGAACTTGAACTCTAGTCCAATAGAGAGCTCTCTCGGCTCGTTCGTTATGCATACGAAGAAGTGTGTTGCTAAACCTTGCTTCTTCTAGTTCCTTCTTCAACTTTTTACACTCAGCACTTTCTTCAGCATTACCAATCTTTCTAACTAGATTCTCCATTGCAGCCGTTCCTTCTTCTACGCTATATCGCACTTCATTACCCAAATCCAAAATTAGCTTACCATAATACTTATCTTTTGCCTTCCCTTTATTTTTGACCAATGCATGCGTCGTCTCGCGACCACACAGTCGTCTTGAAAGAGAAGTTATTTGACCAAAAAGAGAGTTAATGTCCCTCCTCATGAGACCAGGCAACAGACCATCAATGTCCTCTCGAAGGAAAAGGGCAGTAGCCGACTCACCTACCTCATGGACACTAGCAGGGATAGTCTCATCCTCGGACTCAACTGTGTCCTCAACCTCAATCACATCTTCAGTCTCTGAATCAGAAGCAAGTGGCGGTGGGTTAAGAGGATCCGCCTCTTCATAAGGAAACGTCAACTCTGGCTCATTCTCATCTTCTTCGTCATCTATATCCATGTCTTCTTCTTCTTGAGGTTCTTCTTCTTCCTCAAATTCTTCCTTTTTCGGGTCCTCGTCTTCATCCACTAAGACAGGCTCAGGAATAACATGAACAGCGTTGGGTTGATTCGGCTCAACTACGGGTAAATCATCTACATGATCAGGAGGAATTACGTTTGCCATGATAATCTAGAAAATATCAAATAATACTTATTCAATAGTGTTCCAATAAGAATACTATTATCCAAAATAACAGTTCGCATAAATGCGCAACAAACAAAAATTTACAATTTAAGGCATTCTTGTTCAATATATATCTCAAATATACTCCAAACATATATAATAATAATTATTATATAATCACATAACAATCTATGCATACAACACATGCATAAATATATCAATACATAACAATTTATGCATACAACACATGCATAAATATACCAATACATAACAATTTATGCATACAACACATGCATAAATATATCAATACATAACAATTTATGCATACAACACATGCATAAACATTCCTTCTCTTTCTATATGTAACCAATGGCAACGAGGAGTCTTGGCGTGCGTGTAGAAGCGTTATAGTTTAGGTTTTCAAAAACTCGACCTAGTTCTCTATAACCTTAGGCTCTTGATACCACTCTGTAACACCCCCATTTTTGGATTGCGCAGCGAAAATTACAATGGGTGTTACTAAATAGCACAATACACCAAGATAATAGAAAACGACCCAAATGAGACGTTTTACAAACATGTGTTCCATTATTTATTCAGAGAAAATACGTTTAGGTCCCCACAGGAATCGTAACCACAACCATTACCACATTTGAAAGACAATTGTTTCAAATTAAAGACATTGTTTTAAAACACATTAAGACATTGTTTTTGAAAGACAAGGAACACACAAGTAGTCTTTCACCAAATCATCACACGCACGACACGTCCATGCCTCCGTTGCCTTCATCCTTGGTTACCTGGGATAAAACATGTTTAAAATGTCAACAAAATTGTTGAGTGAAATTCGCAGAGTTTAAAATAATCAATAAGTAAAAATCTTTGAATACATAATTAGTTCTCGAGGAAACATTGCAACGAATACAATGTATAACATCTCTTTTCTTTCAGGCAATAAGCTCATGACACCGAACGTTAACAATACATATATCCTTTCATATGTCAATTTTCCCCAAAACAAGGTATTATTGTCATATACCTACTACTTTCT
This sequence comes from Tanacetum coccineum, assembly GCA_026074375.1. Classification (NCBI taxonomy): domain Eukaryota; kingdom Viridiplantae; phylum Streptophyta; class Magnoliopsida; order Asterales; family Asteraceae; genus Tanacetum; species Tanacetum coccineum. Next base: position 23,399 of record BQNB010004475.1, on the reverse strand, counting down.
AAATACAAAATGTCATGGTGGTCACAAGGATTCAAACCCCGGACAGGGTTGCCAAACCCAATAGATCTATTTAATGCATTAGCGTTCACCTTACAAGGCGATTAACGGTTCATGAAATAAGGGACTTCGACAATAGCTACTTATGCGGAAACAATCTCGTAATCGGGTCCAGCATACCATAAAATCTTATGTGTTCGATTTTATAAAACAAACATGCTTCTCCTCGCGGGTTTAAAAACAATCAAAAGATTTAAATGCGAGACTATGAACTCACCTTAAGCAAAAGATCCAAATCAATCAAATCAACAAGACACACCACACACACCACTCACTCCTTAAACCGTGACCTATATAATACATATATAGCGGTACTTGACTAAAAGTAAAATAATTCATATAATACATACTTGCATTTATATATATCACTATTACGTACATACAATCATATACTATATTCTCCAAGTGCGACGCAAAACATTTCACTTTGACGCATTAACAATTTACAACATTTTCCATAAAGTTTTCATTTTTATAAAGTTATCGAAAGTAAGGATAATATAATCCGAACTTCATATCTCGTTATCAATTAACTAACATTACGAACCATAGACTATATTCAAAAGTTTACGCAAGTTTGACTTTCAAAAGTCAAACTTCGTAGTTGCACACACACACACACACACACACCCAAAAATAACAAAACTAGACTCGATCGTAAAACGTCATTATTAAAGTGACGTGACGATCCACCAATGAAACGTAGCTTAAGGCGAACACTACACTTGACCATTTATTCAAAAATAACTTTAAAAAAAATTTCTCGACCTCGAGCTTAACGGTTAAGTCAAACTTTTTGGTCAAACATGGTCAACCCAAAACCTATTAAAACGATATTTTTGACATAATCCAACTATCAAAACATGCTTAACTATCCTATTTAATCATACCAAAACCATCAAACTTTGGTCAATAACCAAATACGCTTTCAATAATTTCCGCACTTGAACCTTATAGCAATAATCATATAACACGCAATATAACTAAATTAACCAACACATAAACATAAATAGAAGCTCACAATGCTTTCAAGAAAATCAAACTATGGATTCCCCTTGCCTATTGAAATCGGACAAAACCCAAGACCCAACAAAACAACCTTTTTCAATCAACCAACTTCAATACAACAACGATCTAACTATTTTAAACACCCCTTTATACACGAAATACTCAAGAACACACCAAAAATCTAACTTCTTCAAAACTTAGTGCATGTAAGATTTTAATAGTGGGTTTTGTAGCTCTTGAAACAAGGATTAATAATATGTAATTTGATCTTAATGCATGTCAGAAAATAAGCCGGAATAGTGGTGTTGTGGTGGTGGCCGATTCGAAGAGAGCAAGAGAGGGAGGAGAGTGAGTTTTTTTTGTAAAAGTTTTATAAGTGAGGTGTGAGGTCCTATTTATAGAATTCAACTTTGACATGTTGGCAATTTAGGTCCCTCCATCACACACACACACTACATTTATCTAAAACAGTACAAAACATATCTTTTTGATAATAAAATCAGCCAAAAACTCGGGTCACACCACATTAGTAAGTATTTTAAATCCGTCCCACTAATTTTACTTTAAAACGTTTAATAAAACGTTAAACCACGTAAAACACGACTTTTAAACACGGTTTTCACAAAAACTCAGGGAAACGTCGTAAAATACAAAAATAACATAATCACGCTCTCAGAGCAACAATATAAATTTTTCTGACTTTCTTAGACGCTAAAAACAAATAGAAACTCAATCACGGCATGAAATTACCCTATAAATGGAAATTCTCATCAAACCTTATATAGTATAAACGACTATAACTATTTACGTAGCAAAAATAATTATCGTAGTTCGGGATAAACGTTGACCTGAAACTCGGGTTGTTACATAGAGGTATTAGAAAAAGCGGCTTATATGTGATAAAATTAAGAAATAAGCCAAAGGACAAATTTTGTCTTACAACGATTGATGAAAACTCCACTTTGTGGTATAAGAGATGGGAGGGTCGCGGCAAATAATCGTCACACACACATTCAATCGTTGGCTCTAAAAACTATTAGGAATTTACCTAACTAAGTTGATTCAATATTTCTGTGAACTTCAAATTAGAAAACAAGATCACGCTAGTCACAAGTCTTAGAATATGGTCTCAACGACTATATGCTTAGAACTCCTTCACATGGATCTCTTTGGTTTATACGTCGTACGGAGTTACGGAGGAAACCTCCACACCTTAGTAATAGTAGATGAATATTCTAGGTACACATGGACAAGATTTCTCAAAACCAAAATCGAGGCTTTTGAGCAATTTGAAATCTTTAGTAAGAAGATACAAAACCAACTAGGATGTTCAATAGTTTCAATTAGGACGGTCCACGGTAGGAAATTTGATAATGAAGTGCAATTTGGAGAGTTTTGTAATGCCAATGATATTACACGTAACTTCTCGGTTCCACACACTCCACAATCAAATGGCGTGGTAGACAGGAAAAATAAGACTCTACAAGAAATGAGTAGAACGATGTTAAATGAACAATCTTTGCCATAAAAGTTTTGGTGTAGTTCTATAGATACATCAACCTAAATCCTCAACCGAATCCTAATTAGAGCCATTTAAGGAAAAACACCATATGAACTCTTGAGAGGTAGGAAACCCACTCTATATTACTTCAAAGTATTTGGAAGCAAGTGATTCATCATAAACACCAAGGACTACCTCACCAAGTTTGACCCAAAGTCATACAAAGGTGTCTTCCTAGGTTATTCCCAAAATAGTAAAGCTTACATTATTCTAAACAAACACACCTTGAAATCGAAGAATCGCTCAACGTGACATTCCAATGAAAACTCCTCCCATCTAAAAACATCCCCTTGGTGGAAGAATGAACTTATATAAAGAAAGCAATTAAGGTTACCGAAAAGAAAAACTTAGAAAATGACATTGAGGATGAAACTCTAGAAGTTGACAAAATTGTCAATATTAAAGAATCTAAGAACTATCCATTAGACAACGTCATAGGAAACCTTAACCAAAGAAATCTTAGTCTCAAGCCAAAAAGCAAAGTAACTTCTTTTGTTTATATCAACTATAGAACCTAAGAATGTGAATGAAGCCTTAAAGGATGTAAGTTGGATAATTACAATGCAATAAGAATTAAATCAATTCATTACAAATGATGTTTGGGAGTTAGTACCACACCAAGAAACCAATTTATCTCAAATGATGTTTGGGAACTAGTTCTAAATCCTAAGGATATGACCATTATTGGGACTAAATGGGTATATAGAAATAAGCTTGATGAAAATGGTGTCGTGTCTAAAAATAAAGCTAGGCTAGTAGCCCAAGGTTATAATCAACAAGAAGGGATTGATTATGACAAAACTTATGCACCCGTAGCTAGATTAGAATCCATAAGAATATTATTAGCTTATGCACGCGCACTAGACTTCAAATTATTTCAAATGGATGTAAAGAGTGCATTCCTAAATGGTTTTATCAATGAGGAGGTTTACGTGGCACGACCTCCATGATTCATTGACTTGGTAAAACCAAATCATGTTTATAGACTCAAGAAAGCGCTTTACGGACTTAAACAAGCTCCTAAAGCTTGGTACGATAGATTAAAAGCCTTTCTTCTTAAACATGATTATACCATGGGAATGGTAGATAACACACTCTTTACTAAAAAGAAACTCTAACCTCATTATTGTCCAAATACATGTCGACGATATTATATTCGGCTCAACTTTTCAAGAATTGTGTGATGATTTTGCCAAGATCATGCACAATGAGTTTGAAATGAGTATGATGGGAGAACTAAACTTTTTTTTAGGATTACAAAAAACATTAGATGATGGGATATTTTTAATCAATCAAAATATATAAAAGAAATGCTTAAGAAATTTGGATTAGAAGACTCTAAACCTATGAAAACTCCTATGTCTACAAAAACGAAACTCACGAAAGACGAAGAAGGTGAGTCCGTGGATAATACTAAATATAAAGGTATGATAGGTAGCTTATTGTACTTAACGGCAAGTAGGCCCGATATCATGTTTAGTGTTTGCTTTGTGCATGCTTCCAAGAGGATCCCAAAACCTCTCATCTTGAAGCGGTTAAACGTATCTTTCGATATATTAAAGGCACTACGCACTTGGGATTATGGTATCCTAAGGGGTCTGGCATAGAAACCATAGTATATGCCAACTCTGATCATGCGGGAGATTATGTGGACCGAAAAAGAACTAGCGGTATTTGTACGTTTATGGGATGTTGTTTAACATCTTGGTTTTCGAAGAAGCAAACCGCTCTTGCTATATTCCAATACGAAGCGAATAGTAGCGCCAGAAAGGCATGCCAACAAGCACTATGGATGAAACAAGCTCTCTTTGATTATGGCATTAGTCTAGATGATATTCTTATAATGTGTTGTTAGGAATTCAGTTTTTAGTGAAGTGACGATCATTATTGATCTCACAAGACTTTGTAATAGTTAGACAATATTATGTAATAATTAGTAAGCTAATCGGGCCAGCGTATAGAAAGTCCAAGGAAAGCCCGAACCGACACATATCTTGTAACTATATAAAAACCCTCTCAATATGGGAGAAGAAGGTGTGTTAAATGCATTTTACACACATAAATGTGTGTGTTTTCTTAGTGTTTTCTCCCTTCCACTCTCTCTCTAGCTTTCTCTCTCTAGTTCATAGTGTGTGTGAAATTCATATCCTACAATTGGTATCAAGAGCCTCGGGTGGGTTTAGTGTTCTTGTTGTGGTGACTTATTTGAGCGTATTAATTTAGTTTCTTTTATATACGGCTTATTTTTTTTCTTTCTTTCCTTTTTGTGGTTTTGGTTACAGAATATTATATAACGTTTTGGGCTTACTTTCATGTATCGGTTCAAATGATTTTGGGCTTATTGTGTTACACAGATTCTACACCATTTACTTTATTACTATTTGGTTAGTGTCCATTCTCTTTCCACAAAACTAATAGTGATGTACTAGTGCTTTCAAACTGCTTATTTTTTACTTATGTTAAGCTTTGAATTCACGGCTTATTTTCTTTCTTTGAGACAGTTTTTTAAAAATCTTATTTTAAGCTTATTTTCAAGAAAAGGTCACGGTTTATCTTTATAGCTTATTTAGGTTGTAGCTTATCTATCACGCATCATATTTATAGCTTATTTGTAGTTATAGTTCGTGGCTTATTTGTGTGCTAAAAGTAGCGTATTTGGTAAGCTATTTCTTGGCTTATTTGAGTGGTCCACGGTTTGAACACAAGGTGAAAAGGACGTTTTGGGTTTTTTGCAAGAAGACAACTAGTACTTTTTGTTTTATTAACGGCGATTTATACATAACAAGATAGACGGTGATTTATACCATCACCAAATAGAGGGCGATTTAAACATCAAGATGGACGGAAATTTATACGTTATATAGGGCGATTTATACGTTTTTTCTTATACGGCGATTTATACGTAACAAAAGAAACGAAGGAGATTTATACACTTGAACAGTGGCGATTTATACGTAGTAACTAGAGCGATTTATACCTAAGAACAAACTAAGCGATTTATACATAAGTATAAAAGGAAAAACGTGTTCGTTTCGACAAGTTTCGGGTTTTTTGGTTTCGTGTTTCGGTTGTTCGCGAGTCTTCTAACTTATACCATTACGTTTGCGATCCTTCGTAGATCAGCGTAGTGTGTTTCGTTTTGATCGATAATTAAGACTCGAGTCCGCAAGAAGAGATTTCCAATCGTTTCATGTTAGCAACCTTTTAATCGAACAGGATAAAGAATGGAGGGAAACGTGTGGTTAGTATCACAATTCAAAATTGGCAAAATCAGCCCCTGGATTCCAAGACAATTTGCATTGTCCATATTTGGTTTGTTAACCCTTATTGTGAACATTTTTTCACCGTTAGTCCTTAGTACTTATAAAACAGCCAGTTAGTCCTCAAAAGCAAAACGTTATTGCATCGTTAGTCCCTGCAACTTTAATTAACAACCGTTAAGCATTTAACTTGGGTTTTAATTATACCGTTAGTCCTTATTTATGTTTTAATCAACCGTTAATCTTTTTAAGTTGAACGTGTGGTAACCGTTAGCCCTTTTTAGCTCATCAATCGTTAACAAAAGTTCAAGTTCTTTAAAAAACAATGATTTCACCAACAACAATTCTATTTTCATGGTTTCTTCTTGATTTAGTGAAATCCCGCAAAATACTCACGTGTTTTTTTAGTTTAATCAAGACTTGTAAGATCTCGTGAACTAGATTTTCATCAACAAACCACAACAACATCACTTAATCTACTTAAGATCCTGAATTTGATTTCACACATCAACTACTTCAAAATGTTTAAGATGAATGAGAGAGTTTACAATCAGCAATCACAGTCTGCAAGTGTTACTCATCCAGCTTCAATGTTTCATCCACAATCATCTCAAGTGATTCATCCATAATCATCTCAAGCACTGACAGTTTCTTTACAATCACCAGCAGATCTTCTACAAGTTGATTTAGGCCTTGTTGTACCATAATTTCTTCCAACTGATGATCCACATGAATACCTTAACAAAGTTATAGCATTCATGTGTACAACACTTGCCTCAAGTTACCTATTAACCCACAATTAACTAGAGACTTCGTCAAATCCAATGAACCAAGTTGATATGCAAGGATGACATACTCAGAGTTATGTGGGTAATTTTTCAAATGGAAACGATCATATAGCGAGGCAGTGTACTTAACCTACGAAGGTACAAAATTCTGCATGGTTCAAAGAGAAGATGCTGCTAGCACAAGTTCAAGAGGCAGGAATTGCTTTGAGTAAAGAACAACTTGCAATTTTGGTAGATACAGGAGACAGGGTTGATTCACTCCCATATGCTCACTCACTGACAACCAATCCTATCTTCCAACCAGATGGAATTGATTTATATGATTCAGATTGTGATGATATCTCTACTGCAAAAGCGGTTCTAATGGCCAATCTCTCAAGTTACGGTTCAAACGATCTCTCTGAGGTATCAGATTCTGAAACTTATCAAAATGATATGGCTAATCATAGTGTGCATGCGATGCAGAATTTTAAACAAACACCAGTTGTTGATTTTCTAGATAATGAGATTACAAGTGATAGCAATATCATTCCGTACTCTTAATATTTGCAAGAAACACAACAGGCAGCTGTTCAAGATACTAATTTGTATGCATAACAAGATTCAATGATTTTATCTGTGATTGAACAAATGTTTAAACAAATGATTAATCATGTAAATAATTGGGAAAAGGCTAATCAAGAAAAGAATAATGAATCTTTAACCACTGAGCTTGAGAGATATAAAGAACGAGTCAAAACTTTTGAACAACGTCTTAATATTGATTTAAGCACACGTGAAAAAAATGATTGATTCTCAAATGGATGATATGATTAAGGAAAAGCTTGTACTTAAGCAGCAAATTGACTCACTTGAACAGAATCTTTCTAATCAAATCAAAGAAAAGGAATATTTATTGCAAACATTTACTGTTTTCAAAAATGAATCCAAAGAAAAGGAAAGTAAATATATGGATAAAGAAATTGATTTAGAAAAGAAGATTAAGGAACTGGATAATATTGTTTACAAAGTGGGTCAATCTGCTCAAACAGTACACATGTTAATAAAGCCATAAGTTTTTTCTGATGACACTCACAAACAAGCTCTTGGTTATCAAAATCCAATTTATCTCAAGAAAGCTCAGCGGATTAAGCCAACCTTGTATGATGGTAGTGTTATATCTAGTCAACATGCTGCTAGTCCCGTGATTGATGATGAAGAGACATTGATTTTGGAAGAAGAAATTCGATCCAAAATGCTTGCAAAACAAAACGACCCAATGCCAAAAGAAAAGAAAGTTAATACGACTCCAATTAATTATGTTGAGTTAAATCGATTGTCTGAAGATTTTGGCAAACGTTTTGTTCCACAACAAGAATTTTCTGCTGAACAAGCATTCTGGTTACAAACTTCACACCCTAATACTAACCAATCTGCTTCGTCACCTGTCAAAATTGAGGCTCATCGGGAACTTCCTAAGGTAAGCCTGGTTAATACAAGCCTAAAAAAGCTTAAATACCATCTTGGCCAATTTAAAAATGTGGTGAAAAAGCAGATTACACCTAATGCTATTACAGAAGGGGAATGGGGTTTTGAACACACCAAAAAGGTTTTCAACGAAGAAGTCATTCCCTTTAAAAATTCTTTACAAACATTAGTTAAAGATTTTGAAAATGGTCTTCTCAATGAACTTAATGAAGTGAAAATGGTGTTTAACCAAATGGAAGCTGTTTTGATCAGTGTTCTATAGACAAGAAGTTGTTTGAAATTGAAAAGAAAGAATTAAAGCTTGAGAATGAACGTCTTTTAGAGCATATTATCTGTCAAGATGTTGTGAATATTGTAATGCATGCTGATGTTAAATCTGTTAATGTGCTACCTGTGCAAAATACTTTTCTTGATGATAATATTGCTCTTGATGTGATGAAAATGGAAAATGATCGTTTAATGGAGCTACTTGTATCTCAAGATCTTGTACATACTGCTGTTAATTCTCTACCTGCCATTAACAATTATAAAAGTATGGAAAGAAGTTATATTGAGGAATATGAGAGGAATTTGAAACTTGCAGTTGAGCTTTTACAAATGAATGAACTTTCAAAAACATGTTCCAGACTTAAACAACAATGTATGTCTCTTGAATTAAAACTCCAACATAACAAAGAAAGTTTTCAAAATGACAAACCATGCGAAGATCAGGATGCTCCTGAATTTCATGAATTTTCATAATAAATGAATTGAAAGCTCAGCTACAAGCAAAGGACACCACAATCAGCAACTTGAAAAAACACATTCAAGAGTTGAAAGGAAAAACTGTAGCTGATTGTCGTGAATATGTGAATACGCCAAAAGTGATTGCCCTGGCAGTGCTTAAGTTAGATTTGTAACCACTCTCCCCAAAGCTTAAGAATAATAGGGAAGCATATGTAGACTACATGGATCACTAAAGAAAATGCTGACACTCTTCGTGATATAGTAGAACAAGCTAGAACCTCAAATCCTCTGGATAATGCGTTCGCTTATGCTTGTATGTACACGAAACAAATTCAGGAGTTGTTAGTATATGTTAGTGATACATGTCCCAGTTCTCCATCTAGAAGTGAGAAGTTGGTTGTTGGTACACCAATAAACAAAGCTAGGAAAGTTACTTTTGCAAAGACTAGTACAACATCAGAAAATAACACACAAAACCGAGTAGATCTACACAAGACTCAGACCACTAACAAACCTTTAGTGCCTTCTACAAGTGTAAAAAGCTCTACTAATGCTAGCGGATCAATCCCTAAAAGTACTACAAAGGAACAAATAGGATCCTACAAACATCAAGTAGCAACCAGAAATATAAAAGAGTAGAAGCCCACTCTAGGAGTTTAGTATGGATAAAGGAAATAGTGTGTCACCATTTTCTTTGTGACAATGTTCAAAAAAGAAATATTTCCATAGAAAAAGTTTCATCAGAAGATAACATTGCCGACATTTTAACCAAACCCCTTAAACGTGAGTCATTCAATTACTTACGTTTAGGTCTAGGAATGATGGAACAAATTGACTAAATGCCTATTAAGTAAACTATATTACCACAAATATTAATAGGAACATAACTCAAAAGTAACAAAAACATTAAACTACAACCAAAATTAACATGCCAAAAATCAAAAAACCAGGAAAATAAAATCGTTAGATAGGCGGCACCCTTAGCTCTAAAGGGCGACCCCTTAGTGATAAGGGGGCCGGCCACATACATAAGGGGACCGGCCATCTGACAGTCTGTAAGAAAATTTAAATTATCATTTTTTTACTTCTGAGTCTAGGATTCTATTTTGCACAAAATCAATGATTAGGAATTTTTCATTTTTTTAACCAAGAAATTAGTTACTATCATACTTTCCAAAGTATTAAGAAATTACGCAAACTTGCATTTTGCAAAAGCTTAACTTTCAAAACCTAATATATATGTGTATAAAAGTCCCAATCCATTTCTCAAAAAACTTCTCACGACTAGGAACTCATGAAAACTTATTTTCATACATTATGGAGATGCTAAAAAACATTTCCATGAACCACCTCGATGATCTCCACATTTATTTGCCGAAATATATAATTCTAATATATATTTTTCATATTTTGGTGAGCAAAATTAATTAAGGAGCATTTGGATTATTTCTTAGGTTTTTATTTTAGAGTCGAAATGATCGTTACTCCACATTTGTTACAAATAGACACACACTAGGATTTGAAATCTAAATCAAATTATACATATAGTTATGACTTGCCTAATAATTATCGATCTTTAATCATGCTTGATATAACAAAAAAATTGATTTCAAAGACTACACATAAGACATATGTTCTCAAACACTTATGTCAAGAACCTTTTATGTAGGTCATCCTAAGTTTGGGTAAATATGCACCCCATTATATGTAAAACTCATCATAATTACAAATTAGTTGTGATAGTTCATTTGCATGTTTTTGCTTGCTATGTGCTTATATAAATTGGTCCTAATTGCTATAAACATTAGGACTTGCTGCAAAATGGCCTCCAAACAGTCCACCTTTATACCATTTCCTGCAAGAAAACAAAAAACTAGACAACCTGGGTTTTTCCAGGTGGCGGCCCCTTTAGCTCTTAAGGGCGGCCCCCTTAGTGATAAGGGGGCCTGCCACATAGATAAAGGGGTCAGCCATCCGATACACAATTTTTACTTTTTCTTTATGTTTTTTGACCCTCCTTTTACTAGACCGGCTTAATTTACCAAAACTCTCAAACAAACCTTGGATTAATATTTCCCCAATGTCTATCAATCCTTAATCATCACATATCCTTAGTATAAATAAGCCTTCATCCTCACTACTCTCACCACATTTAACTTATCATCTCCAATGACATCTCCTAAAAAATTCCTATCCAAACCATCCAAGGTAGCCAAAATGTCTGTAGGACTCGTATAGAGAAGAAGTCCAAACATATTATAACTCTTCAAATGAGGTTTGATGTTACCTACCTACACAATGCCTAAACCACCATCTCCTTGCAATGAACCTCCAAAAGAAAACTCTCCCATAGCACCTTTAAACCAAGTTTCACCTTTACCTCACTCACCTCTACCACATGATCATTATGTTGTTGTTGCATTGAAATCAACTCATAACACCATCCCAACACCACCTCCACCTCCTCCCTCTCCAAGAAGGGAACGACTTATAGATTAGATAAATCAACTCCAAGATTTATCAAACCTTTAGCTATGCACCTTTCATAAAGTTCCACTCTTCATCACCTATTTCTCCAAACTTATCTCACACTCTCAACTTAAATCAAGTTGAACATTATGTTGGCTATTGCCCATGTTGCCGCTACAACCAAACCCAATTCTTAGCCCTAAGTGAAGATCTCAATTGGATTGAATTTCTTCTTACTCGCCCACAACCACCACTTCAAGTTCAACATGACTACCCTTTAACAACCACCTCCGCTCCAACTCTCCACAATTATCCAAATATGATGTTACATGCATTACCTTTCTCGCTTTCAAATAAAAGTCCAACCCACTCCTTTTGCAAGCAAGTCCTATGGCATCCTATGGCAATCTAGGCAAATTAGGACCTTTGTAGTTTCTATTTATGTAGAATGTATTATTATGCTTCAAGCATAATATTTCATTTGGTGTATGCTTGTTGTATGATTGTGTTTTATACACAATTTTTATGTTTTAAATGAATGGTCATGAACCTAATGTTTTAATTTATTAGTGTAGCTAATTATCTAGTATTGGTTGATTCTCTCTTATACTTATATAGTTGAAAGATGGTTGTCATATATTTGTGACTAATTGATTAACACACATATATTATTAGTTATGTACTTGTTTAAGGAAATAATTTTACATTTAATGAGTTTAGATTTTGTAATCATCAAAAAGGGGGAGATTGTTGATAGAAATAATGCCTAAAAACGTTATTAATATTTTTCGACATCTCTACGTTTTGATAATCACAAAATATAAAAACTCTCAATGTAAAATTAAACGTAAACAAGTGATAAGTCGTAAATTTTCATTTCGAAAATTTAATCACTTATAGGTATGAATAAATAAATGCTTAATGCATTTTACGATCAAATGAATTTTTATTCAACCTCACATTTTTTATAAAATGTAACAAACATTTTTATAACTTATACAAAACATTTTTGTATTTATAAGAAATGTTTTATTCAAAATAAATGTTTTGAATTCAAATTTTCCACCTAAAAATGGATATATTTGATCCAGGAAGCACCTCCCCTGGAAAAGACAAAAAAAGGGAGCGTCTAGCTATGGGCGGCCCCGTTAAAGGTAAGGGCGACCCTCTTAGTGACAAGGGGGCCGGCATAGGAGCTAAGGGGGTCGGCCAGACAAAAATGCTTCCAGCTTTGCCTATAAATAGTGGACTGTTCCCCACTGATTTTCTTACCTTTTGCACTCACTTTCTTTCTGTTTAAAATCAGTTTACATGTCTCCTACAATCCTTTGATCATTTAATCATTTAATCCTAAGCATTTATTTCCAAGTGATTCAAGCTTAGATCCTCAAGTGCAAGAGAAGAATACTCCCAATCATTAAGTCAAGAAGTATTATAGCTTAGTTAGCGTTCTCGTAACATTGTTACGATTGTATCATATCTTGTAAAGCATTTGTATATATTGTGTAAAGTGTGTAATAGTTAGATCGTACTGATCATAGAGAGTATAGTAGTATATAGTAGAACGTGGTGATCGTAAAAAGAATAGATAGATCGAAGTGATCATGTTAGTGTTTAGGTGAAGTGAAGTGTTGATAGTGCGGTTAGTATTTTAGGCCTCATAAATAACAAATTGTGTGGTAGAGTGTTCTAGCTAAGTTAGAACTCGACATTTGTGCTTAGTGTCAGAAATTGGAGTTTTTGTAAGCTACTTGTTGTGCGGTTTTCTCAGCTAAGGGAGTTTGTTTGACATAGTGAAGAGAACTCTCGAGTTGGGTACTTGGGGAGTGGAGTAGGGCGAAGAGGAGCTTTGTTACCGAACCACTATAAATCCTTGTGTTGTGGTTTGATCCTTCTAGCTCTCATCTCTTTACTTGCATATTTATATTGTTTCTTGTTGTCATTTATTTTCTTAGCTATATTGTCCATATTGGGTGTACATTGAGATCACATATATTCGAATCTAAATTTTTATAAACAAATGATACATTAAATTAAAAAGCGGTAAACTATTCAACCCCCCATTCTAGTTTCTCATATAACTCTATGACTTCATGTTGATGTTGAACCCGTGTTGCTTTTATTGAATTAAAAAGCTTTTGATATTCAAGTTTTATATTTTCTCTTTCTTGAACAACTGACTCAACTTAAGTTTTTAACAACACGTTCTCATCACTCAACTTTGTTAGCTTTAACTTCCAAGAGTTATCACAAGCCATTTTCTCCTTTTGATATTGCAGTTTAAGTTTAAAATCAATACTTTGAGCTTGAGATCGTTTAAAGTCATTTTCAAGAATTTGGATTCTTTTGAGCAAATTGGCTTGAATATCTTTGGAGGTCACTTGAGATTTTCCTTTTTAAGCATCAAAATCCACATTTTTCTTATTCTCGCAACAGAAATTAACACACAATCTTTGATTTCTCTTGTGAAGGATGCTTCCAAAAGTCGATCAATTTCATTTTGAAACATGTTATCATTTTGATATTGTGTCTCAACTTTCTTTTCCATTGACTCAAAAATATTTAACATCTCCTGTACTTCTTCAGTAATTTTTTGTTTAAGTTTTTTTGAACGCTTTATCAAGGAAAGTGACATCGGAATTACATTGGTTTTGTAAAATTGTCGTAATGTGTTTTGACCATCTTCAATGTAAATTCTTCTTTGATCTTCCAAAAGAGTGACATCGATGTCGGTTCGTAATGCAAGAATTGCTTTATCCATTTTGTCAAACATTTTTAACAATTTACTTTCATTTGGCATTTTTAGAGTTGGTAATTCCGATATCTCTTGTCTTGACTCAAAAGATACATTAGAAGTAGAAGGAGTTGAAAAAAAAGTTTGTTCAATAGAAAATTCCTTTTGAGGAACAAATGTTTCATAAAGAGCATTTAATTTTTCATAATTCAATTGCATCATTTTATTTTTCATTTTCAATCGACTCTCTTTAGCATCCTCAAGAGTTTCCTCAGAATCTGGAGAATTAATAATTAATTTCATGCTGTGAAGCCTTTCACCATCATAAATTTTGGGTTGTGCTGCAATGGATTTCTTGAGACGTTTAGGATTTTGATATTCCAGCCCAGCTTTTAGAAAAGGATCATAAACTTTGTTTGGTAATTTTACCAAGCATGTGAATGGTTTGAATTGATTGACCCATTTTGTAAATAATTTGATCATGAGAACTCAGTTTGTCATTTAGAACAACAATATCCTCAAGATAACTATTTTCTCTTGCTTTGAAAGCTTTTTAAGCCAACTGAGTTGTATGTTGAATTTTACCTTTCATTTTCACTTTTGGAAAAAAAAAACTCGTTCAATTTTTATCTTATTTTTTCTTTTTAATCTTTCAATTGGGTCTTTATCAGCTCGTATTTCGCGTTCCAAATCATCACATGTTTCTTTATATTTTGAACATTGAGCTGATTTAAATTCAAGTGTTTTGACCCGTTCCTTACACGTCTCAAGCTCCTTTTGTAGCAACTCTTTTTGCTTTTTAAGCTCAATATTAAGTCTTTGTTGATTTTCAGCTTCTCTTTTAACATTGTATGCTAGGGTTTTAATATCAAAAAATTGATCATGAGCATTTGAATCATGTTCAACTGATCCACCATTATTTTTACATAAAGGATCATCAAATATGATATTACTATCAATTTGATCATCATCATATGTGTTAATAATGTTTTGAGTTTCTCATGATTCGTGGGTTCATGAACACCTTTGGATATCATGCCACTTATAAGATCGATGTGCGAAGCATTTACCTCACTGACAGCCTTTGCATCATATTTTGGCTCAGTCTCAGCATTGTCATCTGCTAGTTGAATGTGTGACATCATGATTACTGCAACAATTAGCTATTTGAATGTTTCATGTCCATAAGCATTATCGAGCATGAAATCATTCTTTTCATCATTGAGGATGCCTCCAGCTTCATCTTTCATTGCTAGCAGCATCTGTTCCCTGAAATACTTTGCATTATGAACTTTGGGTTTTGGACAATCACAAGCATAATGGCCTCTTGCATTGTAGTTATAACACTGAACATTTTCCCTTCTCGGATTTGACTCAGTTTGTGGAACACGTTCAATAATCTGATTACTTTCATCAATCTGTTGAACCTTACCATTTCCTACATTAGCTGTTTGATTCCTGTTTTCTCTCCCTGCATTCTTGTTACCATTCCTACCATAGCCAGCATTTTTAGTTTGTATATCAACTCTACCATCATGTATCACAGCTTGATTCCTTATGTTTGATGAAGTTCGAAGACGATTATTAGTTGTGTAGAGAATTTCTAAGTGATTGCTCGAGCTAATAACACCATTGTAGTTGTGAGCTTGTCTTCTTGAGCATCCCTTTGTAACTCCCTTTGATAATATTCTTTAGAATCAACCACTGATGAAGGAAGAGTGACATAATATGGTTGTGGTGAATAAGAGTATGAAGGACTTGCGTGAGATTATGACAAATAAGCATTTGAATGAGAAATTAGTGCTAATATATCATGGTTCTTTGCAACTCTCTTTGCCTTAGATGCTTGAACATGTGGCTCGAATTGCAGTAAGGCATCATATAACGCATCGTACTCGACATCACTCAAATTTTTGTTTTGATGAGTCAGTGTAACATATTTGCTTCACTCAGGTTGCAAAGAATTAAGAAACTTGGTGTTGATGGATACTTTTAGAAGACAAACATCATTAGGATCCATAACATTCACTAGTGTTGACAACCTTTTATACACAGATTCTAATGATTCTCCTTTCTTTGCTTTAAATTTGTCAAATTCAATCATGAGTCGTGAGTGTGTCGCATGTTTAGTTACTTCAGAACCATACATCATCCGTCTAATTTATTCTCACGTTTTCTAAGCATCTTTGCAAGCATCCACTGAATTATAGATATCATTTGCTATTGCTTGAAGAATATAATTCATTACTCTAACATCAGCAGTGTATCATTTCTTATTAGCTTCAGTCATTTTAGACGGTGGTTCAGGTATCTGATTATTAGGATCATCTGGATCAGTAATCATTAGCCTCACATAAGGTCCTTTTATAATTAAATACCACATCCGCTCCCCATCTTCCCTCTTATTTTCTAGAAACCTCCTAAACCAACTTTCCCATGGTATGTAATTCCCTTTCTCAAGAATTGGAGATATATCAGTAGCTCCTGATTCAGCAAGAGGTTGTTGGTTTGAAGCAGACATGTTGTGAATCAAACAATGAATACAATACAAACTTGGATCATTTTAGAGATACAGTCTTGCAATCGTGAGATCAAAGAGCACTAACAACGAAGCTTTTACTACAACAGCACCAATACAAAACCTTGAAGATACGAAACCTTGACTTGTACACAAAGTCTAAGTAACAAGAAGCCTTTATAGGAAAGCTCAATTTCCGAAAGTAAGAAGATCCGAAACCTCTAAAACTATGTTACAAAACCCAAAAGACTGTGTTCCGAAACCTCTAAAACTGAGATACGAAACCTTCAAAGTTGAAAACTGAATTACGAAACCTTCAATTAGGAAAGCTGTGTTACGAAACCTCTGTTTACGAAATCAAGACTTACGAAACCTCAATGTTATGAAACTGTATCAATTATGTAATACGAAAACTTTGTTACGAAACCTTTGGAAATACGAAACCTTGATATATGAAACCCTCATATATGAAACTATGTTACGAAACCTTCCATATGAAACCTATGATACGAAACCTTTGGAATACGAAACCAATACCACGTTCTTGATACAAAACCCTAATTGCGAAACCAAAGAATACGAAAGCTCTACAGAATATGAAACCAAAAATGATTACTAGAAGCTCCAATATACGAAACCTCTACTTTCGTAAATTCCAAATTTCCACTACTTTTGTATAACTTAAGAAACCTCAAATTTCGTAAATTCTTTGCTACGAAACTATCAAAAAACCTATAAATCTGATTTTATGTAGTTGGAGGTGATAATTCTTAAAGTTATCATTTCAAATTTACTAAGTTCTATGTTCCGAAAGCTAATTACTGATTTACGAAAGCTATTGACTTTTTTCCGAAAGCTAAGATCTGGTTTCTGAAAGCTATTGTACTTACGTATGACAATTAACAAAAGCTCAAACAGTGATATGAAAGCTAAACTAATTTACGAAAGTAACTTTCCCGCCTAAAAACGGTTATCAAAACCTTAATTCTACGATACAAAAGTTGTCTTCTTACTAAAAACAGTTTTCGAAACCTGTTATCTATGCTATGAAAGCAGTTTGAGCACAAAAACAGTTACCAAAACTAGTTTTTATCGTTACAAAAGCTATCAAATTCAATTATTTTTGATCAAAATCAACTCTAAGCGAATAATTTTCATATACTAGCTATTAACTCCATAATTTGACATTTTCGAAAGTTATTAATAGCGTTTTAGGATCAAAATCACATCAAATAATGAATCTAATATCCAAATTATACGAAAGTTACATGTTATCTTAGTTCCGAAAGCTCTACGATAAAAAAAATCACACAATGAAGCTCGATTTGATGCATGAAAACATAAACTAGATCTCCCCTGGCGATAGATACCACTTGTTATATGTCATGTTTGGACTATTGTATCAAACAAAAGTTAATAGAATAAGATATATGAGCTAAAGAGTATTTTTCATCATTTTCAAAGTTTTCATTAAGTAAGGAAAATAGAAGGGAGGTTGAGGAAGTGTATGTTTACAATGTAAAGACATTGTAACCCTTACTAAATGGGTATTTATACTTATTGACTAGACCTATCTATTTTCCTACTTTAGTTAAACCTTGGTCAATATTACTTAAGTTTAACCAAGATAGACTTTATTACAATATAATTACTATCTAAACTATAAACTTTACAATGACCAATTCTTATTAATAATAAACACTTTTCTTATTCCTAACAACATGGAATGTGAAAACATATTTTATGTTATGGCCCCTTTAAAATTTGATTACAAAGCATAAAACCCCCATAAGATGTTAAAGTTTCAAAAGAGTACCCCTCATTCATATGAATCAAACGATAGTTTTTATATTTTTCTGAAGCAATTCAATGACGTTTGATTCTTTTATTTATGTTGATGTTATGTTGATGTATGATATTTTCTGTTATTTGTTATATGATTTTTGGCTTGTTTAATGTCGAATGTATCGTATATACTATTTCTTAAGTTCTCAATCAATGTTAATAAAGATTGTGTTTGTTTTTGTAAAAAATGTTTGAATCACATCTAAGTCTGATCGGTCAGACGCGATCAAATGTTTTTGTTGTTTGTTTTTTTAGAGTCAGACACGGTAAGATAATAAACCTCTTACTCAATCAAAGGTGCATATCTCGTCTTACTCCCTCTTAACCCTCCTTCATTCACCTCCCACACGCCTTCAAACCCTCTGCCCACCTTCAAACCCTTCACCCACTTGCATCTGCCGTCATCACCACCACCCCTAAACCCTTCACCTACGTTTGTCTGCCGCCATCACCACCACCTTCGGCTGACGATATCTACAAGGTATGCTTTCGTTTTATATTTCAAGATTATTTCAAGATTATTTATATGGGTTTCTCTTGTTATAAGGATTTTAGGTATAAGATTCAAGATTCAACACTGTTTTTGTTATCTATTTAAGTATATGAGTTCTAGGAGCAGATTTGTTGTTGTTATTGTTGTTTTGTTTCAGATGTTGTTGTTATTTGTTTTTGTTGTTACTTGTTAGAAGGATTTTGGATAAAATTCCTAAATAAGGCAATGAGTGTATGAGTTCTTTGTTTGCGGAATTTAAGGGTGTTTTTTATGTATGCTTATGGCTACAAATAGAATAAAAAACTTGAAAATATTCAGTTTAGAAAGTAGTGTTTTGATTTTCTTATGTTGTAAAATGAAGTAATAGTTTGCTAGAAAGTGGTGATTGCCAAGGGTTTTAGCAACTTGTGTATGATATTACTTGTGTTGGACGTTAAGAATTGAATTTAAAGTTGAGGCTCTTTATATGAAATTGCAAGTAAAATGACATTGTGTATGGGGGTTAAATTTTCCTTTCTACAATTGAAAGAAGAATCATCACACTAGAAACATTTTTTGAACTAAAATTAAGTGGCATTTTTTAAAAAATAGCATAAGAAAGCTTGGGTCTAATATTGGGTCTAATAGATGTATTTTGAGTCTTGTTTGGTTTAAGCGATGCTTGAGGTGCAGTGTAAGTATAAGACATCTAGACTTCATAACATATACTTTTTAGAAGCAAATTTCATCTTATTTAATTCATAAGCATGGTCACCATTTGCGACCTTTAGATAAAGGTTTATAATAAGAACATGGTTCAATATATAGTAATGAGCTTTCATTTAGCTACTCTATGTAACCCAAAGTAAGTGTAGTGTTAGCCTCAAAATATTAAGTCAAACAAGGAATCTTACTTTAGTTAATATATATTGTAATAGGCTAGTTAC
Source organism: Tanacetum coccineum (assembly GCA_026074375.1). Taxonomy (NCBI): domain Eukaryota; kingdom Viridiplantae; phylum Streptophyta; class Magnoliopsida; order Asterales; family Asteraceae; genus Tanacetum; species Tanacetum coccineum. The sequence continues at coordinate 3,547 of BQNB010004475.1, read as the reverse complement.
GGGTATCAGGCTCGTTTCTTAATCTAATATTATACGTGTTACGGGCTAAAGCCCAAAGTTCCCGAGCCCCAAACCAATAGCAAATACCACACGGCCCATCTAAAGCTTAAGAGAGCCGACCCATGATTTAGGTATAAATACCCTTCTCCACATGAGGAGAAGGGTTGGTTGTTCATTTGTAAGAATTGATTTACACATAGCAATCCAAACACTCCCTTTCTTCTCTCTTATTTTCTTCCTTTCTTATTTCTCTTTTCTTTCTTTAATTTGTGTACTAGTCATGAAGTATAAGTGATATATTGGTTCCTACATGTAGGCTTATAATAAGAACCTGGTTCAGTAGATAATAATGTGGTAGCAAAGTTGTGACCGCTACTTGTTGTATGCTAGACTCGTTTGTGTGGTAGAGATAGGGCATTAGAAATGTAAGTTGTAATTGTAAATTTTGATACGTTCACGGGTTCTTGGTGGAAGGATACTGATTCTTATTTTACTAAGGTATTAGCGGACCTAGATGTTATGTGGTAAAGCTGAGTTTTGAGAGTTGCATGTATTGTGGGATTACTGGATCACGATTATAGTTCCATAATAATTTGGATATTAGAATCCCTGCCTGTTCTGAGTGATTTTGCATATCAAGGTACATCTATAGTCTATACTCATTCACGACTAATGTATGTGAAAATGAGGTATGCGCAATCTAGTATGACATTATGATGCAGTTCTCCGAAATGTAGAATATGTGATATTCTTAGCTTAATAACCTATAATATATATATATATATATATATATATATATATATATATATATAACTAATAACTAAAATATCAAATAATAGTAAGAGTCCGTAAGGTTTTTAAGAAAATTACTTTTAACCAAAGTAAAATCCAAAACCTCGTGGGTCGTAGTCCCAACGAGGCGTGAATTAAAAATCGTGCTTAAGTTCGTGATCGTGTGATTGAATGATCGAAGATTTGATTTTTGTTTGGATTCTATTTCTACTAATGCAAAAACAAATAAAGGCAAGCAATAATTAAAGCAATTAAAAATTTAAACTAAAAACGTTAACGGGAATTTAAAAACGCGACTTAAAAAACCTAAATTATCAAATTTTAACCCTAAAAATGCAAATTTAATTTATAAAAGTCCTAAATGATTAAAAAGAATTGTAGAAAAAAGAATTATATTTTGTTGACTTTTATTTTATTTATTACGAATTAAAAACAGATTTAATCTAAAAATATTATAAAAAATGTTAAACTAATTTAGAAAAATCTAAAAAAATTAGGAAAAGTACTTTGAATAGTTTAAAGCTTAAAAAAATAAAAAGGTTTGACCAGCTTAGTTGAATAAGCTGGAAATAAGCCCTTAAGGGCTAATAGGCAAAAAGGGAAAACACTCCTTAAATACCAAATGCCCCAAGAGTCTAACAGAAAAGACCCAAGGGCGCAGATGGTAAAGGTGTGGTCTCGGGTACAACCCTTGAGACTTCCCTATACTCCCAACATTTTTATTTCACAAAAATTATTTTTGAAAAAGCTTAATATTATGAAAATAAGCATCTTTAATTAAGACACTTTTTTAGAAACCTCAAATAAGCCAGGAATAAGCTGCTTAAAGAAGCAGATACACTTAAAGGGCTCAAAAGCTTAAATTCTTAACTCAATTTGCACAAAAACTTCTATAAGCACACTTAAGACCAAATAAGCTATAAAATCCTAAAACACACTTAATAAGATACTATAAACTCTAATTAAGCATTCCTAAACAAGCTTTAAGCTCAGAAATCAGATAAGCTTTTTGGTTAAAAGTGCAATTAAAACAGCCTGATAAGGCACTTTTAAGCTGATTTTCAAGCTAGAAAACCAATAAGCTAATCCCTATGACTTCAAAACAGATAAAGTTTAAACTAAAAAGATCTAAAATAAGCAAGTTTTAACCATTTTGAATCTATATTAAGCTAAATATGAGCTACTGAATATGACAGGTTAAACTTATCTATGTTTTTGGTTTTTTAAGAGTTTTTATAAAAGCTAAAACACAAACTACAGCCTTATTTTAAAGCTAGTAAATAAGCACTAAACCTCTAAATAAGCTTAAACAGATGATGTTTATACTACAAACTACTTGTGCACTAATTTTCAGACCCTAAAACTTCCATTTACTTAACTAAATTTACGATTTAAAAACAGGATTTAAGCTTTTGAAACTGAACTAATGACAGATTGACAGATATGATGAAAACTTTAAGAGACCAATTCTAAACTTAACCACAACTATACTACAACAATTTGAGATCATAAACAAGAAAATTCCAACACTTACAAGCAGTTTTTAAACACCTTATCAAATAAGCTATTGCAATAAGCCTTAAACTCACAGTTTCAAACCTTGTATACAAAAAAAACTTGCAAATAAGTTCTAAGTTTTAAACACTTATAAAAGCTTAACTACAAGCTTAATATGAGCTTATCAAAGTGGTTTTAAAGGCCAAAAGGCTTTCAAACAGCACTAACTTGTGTTAGTGCTGCTTGTGCCAAACACCCCTTAAAACTTAACATATTCATTTTAAGCTTAAGTTAGATTGATATAAGTTGTAAAAAGCTAAAACAGATTAAAGTTAATGTATCTAAGATCTACATAAGCAATTATCAACCTTAAATAAGCACTTCACAATAAGATATAAGCATAAGACATATTTAGGTTTTTTAGACAATTTATATGAAAAGTTTAAACTAATGAGATATATGTGACAACCATGACTTGAGCAGGTTAGTCAAACTATTAGTGTTGACTTATGTATCTGTTGCAATATATGGGTTATGTGTTATTTGTGTTTATACGTGTTTATATGTGTTTATATGGGATATGTGAGATTTGTTAATCAATCCATTGAGCGTGATCATCTCATTGGGATTGGATTTGTGTTGGATTTTGTGGAGTTCATTTCGTTCACTTTTGGTGACAAAGAAATGATTTTTGTGATTTAAGCGTTTAAGTGATTTATCGTGTAAGTATTATTACGTATACATATTTATGTGTTAGTAATGTTAGGTATGAATAGGTGTTAGTAGTTAGAATAAGAATAAAATGTAAATTTCTATTTTTGGAAAGTTAGGTTAAAATAAAAATGAAAAGTATTTATTTTAAGAGTTTAGTAAATTGCGTTTACGCAAAAAGATATACTCAAATAAGCTTAGGTTTTTATAAAAACTTAGGATAATGTTAGTAAATATGTAATTAATAAAATAAAAAAAGGGTGATCGGCCGGTTTGGTTTAAAGAAAAAAAAAGGAAAACAAATCCTACTCTAATTAAAATTGGTAAAAGATATCTATCCTAAACCTTTTTGTAAACCTTATAAATACCAAAAACCCTTCTCCCTCTTGTTTTTAAGTGTTCCAGTCGAATTTTATCAAAGGAGGAAGAAACAAATATTTTTTTATCATGATTTAAGTTGGTGATTTGTATAATCAATTCAAGGGTTTTAGGTAATTCTTAAACCCTTTTTAATTTAATCCTTCTTTTTAATCATGTAATAATTATT
>BQNB010004474.1:0-107626 GCA_026074375.1 Tanacetum coccineum | reverse complement strand
GCTAAATATCAAAGTCTTAAAAAGCTAAACTGTAGCTTTTAACCTGTCTTTTTCTAGCTTAAAAATAAGTTCTGTCAATAAGTCCTTTATTAAAGTTTCTCATTTTAGCTGAATCTTTAGTTTTTTCAAAAAGAAAAATAAAAAAAATGTTTTCCAAAAAGGGACAGTCACAGGACTCGAACCTGTGACTTCCCCTTCACAACACACACGCATTACCATTCTGCCCTTGGGTCTTTTTCATTATGGTTTTGTTTTATTAATTTCTTAAATGTTTCTTAGTTTTAAGCTTATTCAGGTTATTTGAATTTTCACAGCTTATTGGTAAAAGCCTTTTCATCCGTTTTTCTTTGTAAACCTCAAAATTAGTGTCTAGTATTTTTATAAATTTTCTTAAATTTTTATAACCAAGTTTAGTATTTTTAGTTTAACTTTTAGTATTATTTAGTTTTAAAAATAGTTTTAAAATATAAAAAAATATTTTTTGTCATTTAAAAAATAGTTTTAGCAAGTGAGCAATAAAATTTGAAGCTATAGTATTTTTCTTGCATGCTTAATACTTCTCTTAAATATTTTCATAACCACATCGGGTGTCGCATCCTGTTTCATACTTGATAGGTGTTCTTGAAGGACACTGATGAGCGAGCATGTGCGTACATTGCGGGTCCTGCACCGAACCGCTGGGGATATACAGTTGACGAAACAGACCTTCTTGAGTCTATAAGTAATGCGTCAGCTAACAATGGTAAGCATCATTATATAATTGGTCCAATTGGATACCAGTACAAACTTAAGCTTGGAGTGCAATTACAATGCTTGACTTGTTACAAGCTCAACAAAAGAAGTTACTGGAAAGATAAGTTACTGGAATCTAATAACATCATAAGTTACAAAAGATAAGTTACTGGAAAGATAAGTTACTAGAATCTAATAACATCATAAGTTACAAAAGATAAGTTACTAGAAAGATAAGTTACTGGAACCCTACTAACAAACTAGACCAACACAACAATAGTGTTTTCAACAAACATTCCACAACGCCAAATCAACATCTTCACTTAGCAATCTTGTACTTCCAAAAGAAGTCTGTTAAGTGTTCACGGTATGCTAAGCCTGCCTGGGTTGGATTACTAACCTCCAATGGTAGATTACTCAACAACCTGTATAAATTTCGCATAACCTAAATTCCGCAATCACCGGTAAATTTTCCTTGACGAGGGACATTAACTGCATACCGATAGCTGATAGAAGTTTATGAAGTTTATCTGCATACACTTGCCTCGCGTACAGCCACCATTTTCAATCTTCAACAATCAAGTTTTCCGAAGGTAGGCTGTCATAAAAAGTTATGACACCGGAACAAATATGAAATTCAGCAAGGATCCAATGATTATCCTCGGCATTGATCGGAAAGTAAACCTACATATTGAGAGACATAAGAATTGTATTAAACATACTACATATTGCCAAACATAAGATATATCACAAACATAAAAAACTATATCTCACATTTTTGACAAATTCAGAAAACCAAGGCACACCATAAGTAACCCCATCAGCATAACAACACGGCATCTTATCCCCAAGCATAAAAGTGTTAAAAATTGGACCGTAAATTGCCCAATCAGCTTCTGCCAATCTATAATGCCACAGATAAAACACCCATATATCTAGATGCTGTTATGATTCAAATTATATATCTGATATTTACATTTAATTATTTTAGCGAAATTTTAAAGATGTTATAAATTACATACCGTATCAGACACCCACCCACGCCTTTCTTTGCCTATACCCAATAAACTTTCCCAGAATTTAGAACACACAAATGAACCTTCATTTGTCCATGGAAAGTGAAAACACTTATCTTTGTTGTCTCGCAACATATCACTAATTTCAGGAGGCACAATCGTTCTTGTTTTTGGAGCATGTTTTGGGCGAAATAAATCCTAACAAAAGAATAAAAGTGGATGGTAACAACAACATAGCAAGTACAAATAAATAAAGGCCTAGTGTATTGCTTTGAATATTTTGAAGTAGATAATCATAGATAGAGGAGTTACATACCTCTTTCCAATCTGGAATGACTTTACCATCATGGGCGGTTAAAGGCAGACCCCTCTTTTTTACTTTCTTATTCCTAGTACGCACTTTATGATTTTGTTGGGTAGATTCAGGCTGGATCATGTATGGTGATATGCGATACTTACTCGCTTTAGCCTCTCGTTGAACCTGAAAATAAAGGTATGTAAATGAATTATAACTTTGTTATGTGTTACACAATAGATAAGGTTTAAAGAGGCTTTTAAGGAAAGTGTTATTAACCTTAGCATCATTGGCCTCTTCAACAGAATCGCAAGTATGTGACTGAGTCTCGGAAATCATTGATTTTGATGTTTCGCCACTTTTGCATCCTTCAACGGGAGTTTCAATCACCATAGGTTGAATTGGCGACTAATTATGAAAATTTTGACAAATATGTGATTGAGTTATTTAGGTAAAAAAATGATAGTTAACATTATAGGATAAGGATATGTTTACCTCTTTAGGAATATCAAAATTGATTATCTTCATAAGAGCATCAACTGCAATCTTTTCGGCTCCTGCTAGTGGAACTTCACAATTCTTTGATGAAACCTGTTGGTGCTCTTCAACAATGAAATTCGGACCTGACAATTGTGGTTCCTCTAACACCTGTATAAATACAAGTAGGGGAATGTTAATATTTCATGTTGGTGTTGGCTGTGATGGTGATTACACTGAACAACTTGGTAGTGGAGCATTTGACAACAAATTATTTTTTTTGTTTACATATATTCTCCATTACAAAGTTTCACAAGGGCACAAATGGCATCCTTGACTCAAACCTGGCGCTTGACATGGCTCATCTACTTGAGTTATACTATTCTTAAATGATATAGCCTATTCTACATAACATTAATCAACACACATTCTAGGGTCGAAGGCATCATTCTGGATGTAAAATAGTAGCCATAGAGGCAGAATACACTAACCTCATCATTAAGCAAAATTTTCCATTCAACAGTTTGGTCAAAATCATGAATCAAATTCTTGTCTGCCACATTTTGGTCAAATTCATTTTGCTCTACAACTTGTACATATACACAAAATGACAGTAGATAGAACTTTAACAAGCATAATCAATCACAAAACTAGGTTTTAAATGGTTACTCTATATGATGTAAAACATACCTTTGGATCATGATCAAAATACATAGAATCATTATGCACATTATTTGAATTTATATCAGTTGCACATGAGGTATGCAAAAAGGAAGAATTTTAGTCAAATAACTAATTAAACAAAACGTCTAATAAATTATTATGTTAAACTAAGTAAATGACAAACCTTAACAAAACTATCAACCCACATAGACTCTTTATTTCCAACCTTAACATCAGATCCACACGATGGCTGAAACAAAACATAAATCATCAAACAAAACAAAACATACATATAATGCATAGCAGAAACAAACATAAATCATCAAATAAACATACATTTTTATCAATAGACATACACTCTGCATCAACATTTGAGGTCTGAAATTAAACATAAATCATCAAATAACAAAAATAGCTCAATGCATAGCAAAAACAAAACATAAATCATCAAATAAACATCACAGACATACATTTTTATCAACAGACATACACTCTGCAGCCACATTTGAGTTCTGAAATAAAACATAAATCATCAAATAACGAAAATAGCTCAATGCATAGTAGAAACAAAAAAGGTTACCTTTCCAAGATTAGGAGATCTAGGTATCTAAAAAAAATCCTCAATTGATGTTATACGTCTCTGAAATTCTACTTCCATATCCGTGATCTTCTTCATAAGAGCAACACGATTATGTGGATTTTTAGTCAAACTAACAAAATCCTGTAAAAATACGATAATTTATGTTAAATAATTATATAAGTTTAAAAAAGTACCGTATATATATATATATATATATATACTTTATAAAAAACAAAACCTTACATGATGATCAAATTCCATACTATTGCTAAACACATTAGTAACATGACTATCAGATCCAATTTTAGATGTCTGCATTGAAAAATAAGGTATTGTGTTAGCTAATAAAATAAGGATATATTTTATATAGGATATATTTTATAGAAGTATCGAACCTTATGATGATTAACAAATTGCTCAACTGCGGTTATACGACTCTGAAAATCCCGTTGCATATCAGAAATCTTCTTTAAAAGCTCTAGTACACTCAAACCTTCTTCAACATCATGGTGAACATCTGGTACACTCAAACCTTCATCAACATCATGGTGAACATTGGTACGTACATCTACCTCATGGTGAACCTCTGTGCGTACATGTGTATGAGAAACAACTGACTTGTGCTTAACACGTAACTTCTTTTTTTTGATGGTCCATCAGATGATGTACTTGCCTTTGACACATTATAGAAATACTCTAAACTCATTCTCCACCACTTCTGTTTCATCTCATCAGAAGATGGAGTAAGAGTACAGAGCCTATTTCTAACCTAAAATAGACGATCATAATCATTCTTTAAAAATAGGGTCCCATCACTCCATGCCACACCCCTAGGTATGACATTCTTTTCTTCAACCCACCATGTTTTTGAATTAGGATAGGTTTCCAATAACCATATCTGGAAACATAACGAAACAAAGGGAATTTACTAATCAACCGTATAAATTTTTAAAAACTATTATTAATTTAAATAAAAAACTTGACTAACCTTAAAGGCAAAAACAAAACCCTGCAAAGTATATGTTGTCATGAATGTCGGGCCCATAATTGCAAGTTTTTTTAAATGACGTTCACGGTATTTACTATCATCATTGTATACCCTTTTGTGAAGCTCTATCCATATGTACTCACCCCAGGGGAAATCATTCCATGCTGATAAATCATCAACTAGTCCCAAAAGCTCGTTTGCGATAACGTATCTTAGCTCAAAACCCATAAAAACAAAATCTAACGCCAAAAGCAAACAAACACGGACAACATCATCATCTAATAGCTTGTTAAACTCAGTATGGTTGTTGAGTAGCTTATTCAGATCAAGGCCCTTAACACTAGAATTTTTGGAAAATACACGCTCATGGAAACAAGAGTTAACTCCTTTCAAGTGGTCTAACGAACAATCCCCGAAAAGAAAACCGGTAACCAAACAAAACTTACGCCTTCCAAACTCAATTGTGTTTGGCCCGATATCAAAGATAAAAGGAATATCGGTACTAGGATCTTTGACATTTCTTTGATGTTGTAGCAAATAGTTAATCAAATGGTTATCATGCTCTTGGGTTCTTATATCTAACCACAGACCAAAAACAGTGCTTCTAAAGTTTTTATAACGTTCAGGTTTGAAAGCCAACTTACTTCCTATTGTTTTCAGTAGATGTAACCTACTTCTTGCACTGACTTTGGCATCATAAACCTAGATTGATTCAAAAATAATTATAAAACTACTTGATAACATTAAACATAAACTATTTATCTGAATTAAATCAAAATAAATTAACAAGTATTACCTCTAAGCTTGAACCCTCATTGGCCTTTATACGTGAACCCATATCGATAAATGTTTTCAGGAGATCAAACCCAACTATGAAACCCTCTTTAATCGGACCAACCCTTAACGAAGTAAACCAGACTTTAAAAGTGAACCCATATCGGTAAGGGCTTACAACAATCAAACTTAACTATGAAACCTTTGACGGAATTAATTAGACCAGTGAAATGGTTTTGATCGGTTTGAGTATAGTGTGTGTTTTTTGAAATATTAAATGGTTTTGATCGGTTTGAGTGAATGTGTGTGTGTTTTAGGGATTAGTGTATGTAGTATGTGTGTGTGTTTTAGGAGTATAATGTGTGTTTTTTGAAATATTACGGTACCAAGAAAATCTAAGTTATAGATTTTTTGTTCTTTCCCGAGGTAATAAAGCAAATAGGTACAAACGTACGGAACAATTGAGTCGAGCATTTGTAAGTTGAGTAGCCGTCAGTCGAGCACTTGAGGGTTAATAGGACAAAAATAAGTGGGCCACTAATTAAGTTGAGCATTAGACACGTGTAAAAAAATGAGTGGAGTTGAGTAGTCGAGTAATTTGAGATGACCATATTGGGAATAAGATGAAAACATGACTACTATGTGGAACTCAATTTACTTTTTGGCTCAAAACTGTACTTAGCTCTATAAAATCGAAAGGAAAATCACATTACATCATACTTACCGAAAAAAGTTATTTATATTTATTTGTTTTAATAACATATTGCGAATACATGCAATGTAAAAATATAGGAATGCATAAGGGTGGGCACTATCGTGACCATCAACGACCTTCATTTTTTCTGCCACATCAGCTTTCTCTCTTCGACGACTTACAAACGACTTTTTACCGCTATAAAACGACCTACACTACAAAAAACATAACCCACAAAAATACACTTTAATTTAATTAATTAACACACAAACACAAAGCGACCTTGGTCGTTTGCTCGACCCAAACCACCAAAAGGTCATGGTCGACCTTCATACCTTTTTGTTCAGTAAACAATCCCAAATTTAGGAAAAGGTTTTGGAAGGGGTGTCAGAGGGAAGAAAAAGTGGTGCACAAGTATTTTCGAGTTTGAGAAAATTCTTGTTTTGGCCATCCGTACATGACCTTTGCGTTTGTTTTGGTAACTTTGATTTACACTTCCAGAAAATGGTCTAGCTCTTACAACTCTACTGGCTCTACCAAGTTAGGATGATTGGAGAACGTGTCACGGAGAATAGTTCTACATTTTGTTACCCCACAAATCAGCAGCCTGGCTCACTACTTTATACAAAGTTACTAATATACCCCCAACTTAATATTTTATCTCTCTTCCTTACCTAATCATCATCTTCCACCTAAAATCATCTTCTCCAACATGCCTTTTATCTTTTCCAGATTCCGACAACATCTCAAACATCGGGCCAATTTTTGACCCGGGTGCCCCTAATTTTTGTAAGGTTATATAATAGTGCATCATGTGTTGCTATCTCTGCGCTCACCAGACCAATGTGTAACCAAATAATTGGTGTTAATATTTTCTCTTGATATGTTGCTATCTTTTGTTTACTTGTTGAATAGCACTCTAAATATCCTGTATACAAAAACATTACAACAACTGGTGTTGCAGATTCAAAGATACACACTTTAGAAACAACTTCATCATCATCATCATGTTCATCAGTAGCAGCAGGTGGTTTGTAAAGACAGAGTTGCTCAGCTATCGTCGCTAACATCGAACTACCACTGCTGTTAAAATTTTGAATATTTGCCTTTCGTTGTATTCTTATCATTGAACCGCACCATCACCAACGTAAATTGTCACCAAAACTAGCCATGTCCCCCTTTCACTTGACGCGTTTTATCATCTTTTTTTATTGCTTTTTGTTGGATCTGGGTTTGTTCATTATCACAAAGTTTGGTGAGTCGTGGCTGAATCTTAGCCTCAACAAGTCGATGGTGAAAAAAGCGGTTAACCGGAATAATAAAAATTGAATGGTGGCGGGTCCAAGTTGTAATGCAGTTTTCACGTGACCGGAAAATGATAGACTATCTTTGGTCCCCACCAATTGTCAGCCACTAAATCAATACACACAATATTATTATTATAACATGAGTGTTTAGTAAGCCAAAAGGTCTAGTAATTAATGTCCACAGTACGTGATGCATAGTAATGTACGTATTTGTTTTCTTCTTTTTAGAAGGCAAATGAAAAAAAATTATTTTTATATTATTTGAGCTTGTTTTTATGAAATGAAATTCAGCGGTGGTGGTGGAGCAGTCGAGCCGTGGTGGTGGAGCAGTAGAGTAGTGGTAGTGGAGCAGTCGAGCGGTGGCGATGTCGTCGGAATCTGAAAATGAATATGGTGATTATAAAGATAGGTGAGGTATGTGGGGAATGTAGGTGGTAAATAATATAAAAGGTGAGGGTATTTTAGACTTTTTACCTATTAATAATAAGACAAACACTCAAATCATATGTACTTTTTTAATTAAAATAATAGGCACGTGTCGAGCAATGGACTTGGTAGAGCAGTAAAGTGGTAGAGCTTGACCATTTTGGGAAATAGAATCAAAGTTGACCAAAACACGCCAAAGGCCATGTACGGGTGGCCAAAACAGGAATTTTCTCTTAGAGTTTAGTGTGCAGAGAGTGTAATAGTGTTTGAGAACAGGGGTTGGCGTGTAAAAGCTACACATCTTTTGTTTTTATTGCCTGTTATTACATGTCTCATTTCTATGTTCAAAGTTTTTAAATACAACTGAATTATTTTTTTTTTGCTAATTTTATTTTTGCCCGACCCATTAAAAGCGTAAGTGTTTAGTTGTCTTAGGCTATGCACAACAGCGACTACCAACGACATACATTTTACCATGTCACATTAGTTTTCTCTCTCCCGACGACCTACAAATGACTTTTTGCCACTATAAGACGACCTTTATTTTTTTTTAACTTTTTAAAACTAAATTAAATTTCATTAATAATAAAAACATTACATAATAAAATAAAATACATTACATAATGATTCAAATAACATAAAGAGTAAACTACACCGTTCGTCCTTGTGGTTTGCGTTGACCGCAACCTATAGTCCTTTGACCGAAAAAAATGCACCGTCCGTCCTTAAGTGGGAAACGTTTTCTGTCGTTGGTCCTTGACTTTAACTGGGCCCACTAACTTTCGTTAAGTCATCTCATGTGACATGCACATGAGGGTATTATTGTCATTTTAAATTTACTTCTTCCCCAACCTTCACAACACACCTGCATCTTTAACCATCTTCATCTTCTTTCATTAACTTCTTCTCTATCTTCATCACCACACCAACCATTATCTTATTTTCAAAAACACCATTAAATCAAAACATTTAACTCAATACCGAAAACCACAAATAAATTAAAATCAAACCCCCAACTTAAAAAAGCATATACCCCGATCGTGATATACGCAATTTAAAAATCAAAACCCACTTTTTTATAAAAACCTAGTTCTTCATCCTAATGTCAGAACTATTTTTTTACATAAAAAAAGCAAATTCATTCAATACATCACCTTTGACTTGGGTTTTTTTTTAAAGACACCGGTGACCTGTTTTCATGTGATTCCAAATTGGTTTTGCTCTTCAAGTGAATATATTAAATTTAGATCTATATTTAGTTTAGATCTATATTTGAGGTTTGATCTTCAAGTGAATACATGAAGTTTGATCTTCAAATGAATAGATTACATAGGTGCCTGTTAAAACTAAACATCCTTTTGTTTTTTTATTGTGAGTTTGGTGATTTGGTAAACCCAAATAGATTGGTCTCAGTTATACCATCATTGACCAAATCAAAAGACCAGTCAAAGAAAAATCCAACAAGAAACTACAATCTCTTCAAACAACTAACATAACTGAATCAACTCTTTCATTTTTGTGTTAATCACAAATCTTTAAAAGAATTCGGGGAGAAACAAGCGCTCTCTCCACATCATCGATTCTCGATCTATGAAAATAAGTACATCGGGTATCACAAACCCATCATCAAAACTCATAAACCCATTCCTTTCATGTAAAAAGAAAGAACATGAACCAAGCAAATAAAACCTACCCGAGACCTCTTAAAAGATCTTGAAGTCGAAGTTATCACGAACATCAAAACGAGTTGCATGTGTTTGATTCGAAAATGTGATAAAGGGTGTTTGTTGTTGTCAACTTGTCATACGAAGAAAATGAAATATAGAATCAGTGGAGAGTATGATTGGACTTTGAAGACGAGTGTTCTACTATTTTTTAATTTTGTGTATATTGTAAAGGGTGTTTGTGGTGGTGGCATCGGGAGTATTATGAATGTGTGGTGGTGAGGAGAGTAAAATAGTATATTTATGTGTGAGAAAGGAGAAAGGAAAAAAAATTGACAAATAATAAAATAATAAAAAAAGTAAAATGACCATGTTATCCATATGTGAAGAGTTGAAAAGACAAAAATACCCTCATATGAGATGACTTAACAAAAGTTAGTAGACCCAGTTAAAGTGAGGGGCCGACTTAAGGACGGACGGTGCATTTTTTTCGATCAAAAGGCGATAGGCTGCGGTCAACGCAAACCACAAGGACGAACGGTGTAGTTTACTCTAACATAAAAATGTTACAATAAAACAACATAATTAAAATAGTTCCTAGATTATTAAAAACGATACATAGCTAAACTAATCTGATTCGTATTCTGAATCAAATTTCACCCCAAATCCCAACCTGAATAACTCATCATGAGCTTGTTCTTTCCTTACTTCTTCTTCTAGCATTTTAATTTTTTTCCTTCAACTCTTTTTTAGCCCTTGCTTCTTCTTCTAACGTTTCTCTTAATGCTTCTTCATCAAGAAGTAGTTGATGTTGCTCTTTCTTAGTAAAATATCCATCACATATCTCATGTTCATCAGCTGATTCCTCGATCGTTGGAAATGAAGAAATGAGAGGCATGGGTGGTTTCTCGGGTGTTGGGGGATTGCTTTGGGTCGTTTTCTTATCCATAGTTGTTGGAATTTAAAATTTGAATACAGAATTTAAAAAGTTGTGGGAGAAAAAGTGAGAGAAAGTGAATGATGGAAAGGGGTATTTATAAACAAACTGTAATTTGAGCCCGTGTTTAACTCTATGGGGCAAGAGAGACCGTTAAGAGATGTCACGATTAACATGTCGAGCCTCTTCAATAGTCAGAAGACAAAATAACAAAAATTAGAGCTTATGACAATACAAAACGTCCGAACACTTGTCAGCCACCCATTTTAATTAAATCCTAAACTACCCGGCATCTGATATCAAAAGCTGTAGAACAGAGTTCCGCCCTTGCCATTAAACCCTGGAATCAAATCTGGTTCCACTTCTGGTGTGATTATCCATTCAAACGGCACATTCCCTAAAACGTCAAATGGGAAAAACATAAGCGAAAAGGTGACATCTTATAAAAAAAAATATTAAAAAACACAAACTCAATACCGCAGCCCACTATTGGATAAGGCACGTTTTGTTCTTTGGGATTTCAATGGAGCAAGTGCCTCAATGAGCCACTTTTTTAAACTACCACAGAAAAAGTAGGTAAGGTGGCATGACAATAGATGAAGTAATGAAGTCACTTACTGAAAAAAAAAAGTAAAGGCAAAACAAAAAAAATAAAATGATTCCTTGGTTAAAAAAACAAAAGTGAAAGCTAAAATAACAAACTTGAAGTTGTTTAGTAAACTTGTCTAGTAAAAAATATGGCGGGCAACATGAGTTTATTTTTTATCTCAAATTTTATTAGATGAAGGTGTCAACTATAAACTGGTCAAATGGTCCATAAGGGCTAATATTACTTGTTTTGAGACCCGATCCAATAATGGGTTTAACTCAAACCGCCCATTTTGCCAATTCTAATTTTCACTTACCCTTACTTAGTCATATGAATCTATCATTGTCAACTATCATCTAATCCTTCGCCTTGCTTTCATGTTGTGTTCTTTAGGTATAGAGCCTTGGACAAAACCAACCAAAATAAACATATTTGAATTAAGAAAACACTCCCACAACATCATTTTTATTTTATCCATATAACATAAGTAACAAACTTTTACAAAAAAAATAAAGAAGAAGTAGGGTAAACCTCTAAAAGACCCATTTGAGTAAAAAAGGGTAACAAATTGGAGGTAAGAAACTTAAAGAGGGTGTTTGGCAGGGAGTAAAAAAAGTGGATATTGTGGTACAAATATTTTGATTATGAGTATCATTGTATGCTGTACTAAAGGGATTAGTATCATGTGTTAGGTTTTATGTTTATCATATTTGAAATTTTACTTAATCAAAATGGTTTGAAAGTTTATTTGTTCTAAAAACTAAACTTACTTTCTCAACTTTTCAAATGGTTGTCATTTTGGTGAGAGTTTAAAAACTTTTATATGTTTACGACCAATAGTAAAAAATAACTAATAAGAACCAAACTTCACAAAGCCTGGGTCAGCTTGTAGTGTAATTTTATTGGCTATATCTCAATTATTAGAGAAGGGTTACAAACAAAACTTTAAAAAAACTGTTCAAAAAATGGGATCATAAGCGTTTGACAACATCGGAAAAAACCATTAATAAAAACCCTTTAACCAACACTCACACGCGCAACAACCCCGCGCAAACTCAAAAAAACCGCCCATTTTTTTATTTTTTTTTGTTTTCCAATTCTAAAAGTTTCACTTACCTTAGGTCCTATTGAATCCATCATTGTCACTATCCTTCAAATCTACTAATCTTTTTGTCTTTTTTTCGCTTTCATTTTGTGTTCCTTAGGAATAAAGCATTGACATAAACCAAAATAAACATATTATGAATTTAGAAACACTCTGTCCACAACATCATTTTATAAATTTTATAAACCTATAAACATAAGTAAACAAACTTAACAAAAACATTACAGTAGAAATAGTGAAAACCAATAAAAGAATGTTTTTTGTTTTTTTGGTAAAAAAAGGTAACAAATTATAGGTAAGAAACAAAGATGTCAGGGTGGTTTAGGCATTGCGAAAGCCGCGTCGGATACATAAGTTTTCCCCCTAAAAAGATTATTAAATTCTAATGGTGGGTGGGGGGGTTGTGGAGACCTTTGTGTAAACATGACTACAGGCGTAGCGACATCGCAATGGATATAATATTGTAAAAATAAATAGTAATCAAAAAAATGAACAATGTAAACCCAAATGGTAACAAGTTTACCGAAATATACACAATACACCGAATCTGTTAGACAACCACATGATAACCAACACCAAACTATCAAAATACACCACCGCCTAATCATCCGGCCCGCTTATCTGATGTAGACGTCGCCCGACCCCGCCCTTAACCTCACCCCGAAAATCAAACCCACAGACCATCACTGCAATATACAAACGAGGCTATTCGAGAACAATCAGAACTTCTATTCAATTACACAAATTCACTATCAATTACCCAAATTCTCAACCCAAATTCACGCAAACAGACCTACTCACTCTTCAATTGTTTCTCCATCCATTTTACAAATTGGAGCTGATACTTTCCTCCTATAAAAAAACATAGGCAAATTTACCACCCCCACTCTTCCCACATCTATAACTTTTGCAACATTCTCACCGGAAAACTCACCTTCAGCAAGCATCTTGTGTGGAGTTTTATGATGATACCCAATATTATCTCTACACAAATCAAAAGAAGACTAAAACAGCCGAACATATGTAAAAAAATGACAAAATGGGCAGGTAGGAAACACAATTAGACAAACATTGGTTTGAAACAGTGATGTGTAATACTCAACTAACAAAAGTCAGGAAGGTGCTCAAAAAGAAAAGACAAACAACCAAATATTCACTTTTTAAATCTTTTTCTTCTCTTTTGTATGCGAGAGTTATAATCCAATCAATAGAGCTTATATAGGTGCCCCTTGCCCTTGGATTTCTTTAAAAACATAAAGGACCTTACAGAACAATAAAAGTATAGGTACAATATACGTCAGCTTAAAAGCCTGCAAAAGTCAAATACTCCTAACAACGTCTAAATAACTCCTAAGAGTTTGTCAATTGTCTTGTTATTGCCAAGCATCTCATAGGAGAACAGATTGAGCAACCTGAAAACGTCAAAGATATTGATGATGGGTGGGGGGGGGTTCTAGGTGTGGGTTGGGGCCAAAAGAAGTTCCAAAGACGGGTCCCAACACCAAAATGAACCCTCTGACAGCAAAAAAAACAGCATAATAGACCGCAATCCTACTTCTGTAGATTAACCCCACACCAAGTTAAACGAATGCAGAATGAGCAACAGAAAACCGTTTTACTATCCTACCATGCTCAGAATAACTTATATAGCAAATGTAGAGGTTATGTGATAAAACTATAACAGTAGAATCGTGTTTATTGTTATAGGTAAAAGCAAGATAAAGAATAAACTTATTTGTTTCAACTCATCATATGTACCCGTTTACTATATGCAATTAGATGTCCCCTGCAAAGTTCAAAAGTTTTATATGAGAATGAGGAAGAAAAAACAAAAAAGGAGAGAAAACAACAATCTACAATTTAGTGAAGCCCAAAATATTTGTCAATGTTAAATCATCTTAGGTTTTACTTGCCTGAGATGTACCCGAAGCTTCACCGCATATTGTTTTCGGATGATGATGTCTTGGTTCAAAAAGATTTGACCGCACCATGGAAAGTTGATATGGATGGAAAGGTGATTGGGGCTGTTGAGACCTGCTTTGGACTATTTAACCGGGTTAAGCAGATATTTAACGATTACGACCATCTAATTCGGGATAGGTTCAATCCAAAAGCATGTGCTTGGGCTTTTGGCATGAATATGTTTGATCTAGAGTGTGAAAGATTAACCGATGAGTACCTTTATTGGCATGATCTGGTATTTTTTTTTCTTAGTGATCATTGTTCATCAATGGTTGTTCTGTCGATTTACATATCTACTAAATCTCTATTTAGATTCCACTTTTTTAAAGCCAACTACATTTAAATAATAGAGTAACATTCATTCAGCTGCAAACAAAAGTGGGAAGTAGCAATTGAAGCTATATATGTTGTGTAAGGTGGTGATAAGGTAGACGTAATTAACGTTGAGATGACAAATATATAATATGCGAAACTTACATCTCTTATGAAGTCCCATCTGTACCTTCCCTCCGTGGCGTCATCACCTATGACAGCATGGCTTAGTTGAAACTTCATATTAGCTCTGTGCATGACAACCTAGGATGGATATTCAACAGCAAGAAGTTAAGAACATTTAGTTTAAGAAGTTATGCTATAAGTTATGACTTGCCTCCTCTATAGTCTGCTAAGTGACCAAGTTTAGTGACATCACATGATTCGTTTAACCAATTCTATGTGCGCTGGCTGGTGAGGATCTTTTCCACTGAAATGTTCTGATGATTCATCCCTGGTTTTTCTTCGTCACTTCTGTATAGGTATGCAAGTCCTGAACATTTGTATAAAAAATAGCGATACAATTAAGTAAAGTTTACCGCTATGCACTTCATTATGGTACTAATGCAACTGACATTTGAAGTCATTGCAATCAAAAACCATATAAAACTATCAACTCATGATCAAAACAATGTAAATAAAGGACTTAAATTGGTGGTTCATGAGGCATATTGATTGTAGGCAACTATTTGCACTTTTAAGGAACTTATACCTTCCAGATTCATTGTATGCCCTCACATGTAACAGAATGTAACAACATATAGATCATGTTGAAGTTAAAAACGATTAGCGGTCATTTTTCCCTAAGTTAAGACTATGTACCGTCTAAAGTGATTTCTGTGATAATAGCCTTGATCAAAAATGAATTTATAAATTAAGGACATCTAGGTGATGAGAATTATGCATAGCCATCTACCTATTACACATTTAGGCTAAACAAAAAAGCTACTACTACACTAATTTGGGTAAAAACATAAATCAAACAAATTTGTTACAAATTTATAAACACAAATAACCAAAAAAATGTACCCACTATTCTAATTTAATATGTAGATCATTGAGTCAACATACCTGATTCAAGACTCATAACCGCACAAAAGTGCATACCAACTTATTTTCAAATCTACTCGAGCAAGATGGAAGCATCATGAATTTAAAAATGGATAATCCCAAGAGAGTAATTGAATATTTACAAACAAGATCCAGTTTGTATCATTCAATTTTCTGTCTTAAAGCTTTAGCATTTAACATTTGTATTGATGATTAGCCTCTCCATTTGCCCTTTGCCTTTAAATTTACCTGACATTGAATATTCAGTAGTCGTTATTGTCTGTCATTGAATATACCAGGTAGAGTAATCGTTTCAGCCAATGAGAATTTACAACATGATTGTATGTCATTGAATGTACCAGCTGTAGAGCTGCCTGCGTCTGCCAAAAAAACACATACCCTCCATCGAGAATCGGCAACAACATCCATCTTTATCATCTTCTTCTTCTGGTAATTTTTTAATTATTTTTCTATATTTTTATATAGATTTGATTTGAGGTTTTGAGATCTGGGGTTTTTTGGTATTGAAATTGGTTGATTTAACATACACACCATCCATTGAGAATCGACAACAACATCAATCTTCATCATCATCTTCTTCTCTTCATGTAATTTTTTGATTATTTTTTTTATTTTTTTATATGGATTTGATTTGAGGTTTGAAATCTGTGTTTTTTTTGTATGCTTGATAATAGCCTTATCTAATGATTTATAATTAAGGACATCTAGGTGATGAGGATTATGCATAGCCATTAACCTATTACACATTTAGGCTAAACAAAAAAGATACTACTACACTAATTTAGTCAAACAAATTTGTTACAAATTTATAAACACAAATAACCAAAAAAATTACCCACTATTCTAATTTAATACGTAGATCATTGAGTGAACATACCTGATTCAAGACTCATAACCGCACAAAAGTGCATACCAACTTATTTTTAGATCTGATCGAGTAAGATGGAAGCATCATGAATTTAAAAATGGATAATCCCAAGAGAGTAATTGAATATTTACAAACAAGATCCAGTTTGTATCATTCAATTTTCTGTCTTAAAGCTTTAGCATTTAACATTTGTATTGATGATTAGCCTCTCCAGGGGTTGCCCCTTTGCCTTTACATTTGCCTGACATTGAATATTCAGTAGTCGTTATTGTCTGTCATTGAATATACCAGGTAGAGTAATCGTTTCAGCCAATGAGAATTTACAACATGATTGTATGTCATTGAATGTACCAGGTTTAGGCTGTAGAGCTGCCTGCGTCTGCCAAAAAAACACATACCCTCCATTGAGAATCGGCAACAACATCCATCTTTATCATCTTCTTCTTCTGGTAATTTTTTAATTATTTTTTTATATTTTTATATAGATTTGATTTGAGGTTTTGAGATCTGGGTTTTTTTGGTATTGAAATTGGTTGATTTAACATACACACCATCCATTGAATCAAGCTCCTAGAGCTTGGTATGAGACACTTTCTACTTTCCTGCTGGAAAATGGTTTCAGGAGAGGTACCATAGACAAAACATTTTTATCAAGAAGAACAAAGAGTGAATTATGTTGTCAAGTGTATGGGGATGACATTATTTTTAGGCTTACAAAAAAGTCTATGTGTTACTGAGTTTGAAGATTGGATGCACAAAAGATTCAGATGGCTCCCATGGGTGAAGCTTCACATTCATTTTTGGGAATTTGTAGGTGATGGAAGCAACACCTGATGGAATCTATTTTTAATCAGGACAAGTATGTAGCTGGACATCCTTACGAGTTTAATTTTTTGTGTCCATCGAACAGATATACTCCTAGTGAGTCTAATAACCACTAGTCAAGGATGAAGATGGTATAGATGTAGATGTACATGTCTACAGATCTATGATTGGTTCCCTGATGTATTTGACTGCATCAAGGCCAGACATTATGTTTGTTGTCTGTGCCTGTGCTAGACATCAAGTCAATCCAAAAGCTTCACACTTAAATGCAGTAAAAAGGATCTTTAGGTACCTCAAACATCAACCCAAACTAGGGTTATGGTATCCTAGGGATTCACCTTTTGAACTAGAAGTTTCTCAGCAGTGGACTATAGCAGGAGCAGCCTTGACAGGAATAACAAGGTGGTTTTCACATTTCTTGGTTAGGAAGATTGAATATCTAGGCCATGCAAGAACAGGTCTATTGTGGCAAGTACTATGGATACAGAATTACAATGATGGATTATGGCTTTAATTTCATGAACACCAAAATCTATATTGATAATGAGAGCATTATAAGTGTTATCAAGAATCTTGTTTCTCTTTCTATGACTACGTCATATAGCGATTTGGTTTTCCTTCATCAGGGTATTACTATGCGAAAGACTGATAGAGTTATCAAGATTCACACTTAATTAGAATGTTGCAGGACCTTTCACCAAAGGATTTGATGTCACAGATTCAATTCTTTAGGGTCAGCATTGGGATGTTAAATCTGTAGCTACATTTGAGGGGAGGATAAATTGTAAAGTTTGTACTTATAGTTGGTATTTGTAGTAAGACTTGTAGTAGAATTAATAATGATCGGGTATTATATGGTAGTTAGGATATTTTAGTTCAGGTTTAGTTACTGCCTTATGAAAATATTTGCCAGTATTTTTCTTGTTTTTGGACTAACTTTTTTAGGAAAAGCATGGATTTGAGGATGGATGGAAGCTATACTAGTAATTTCTCTTATATCTGGGTTGTAAGTGCTTAATTCTGGTTAGACAAAAGTTAATACTGGTATATCATATTAATACTGGATGTAGGAACATTATTAATACTGGTAGATGATCGTTGGTGCTGGTGCGGGTAAATGATTTTCCTTATTTAAATTATTACGTTAGATGATATTTTTTATGGCAATTAACTTTCATGATAGGTGTCCTATTCGGTTTTATTACTGAATTTTTATACATTTAAATATCTTTCTTTACTATAAAGAAAATACTTTTTCAGTCCGGTCTCACTACGAAAACCCCTTTGTTTATCATTATATAAATTCAATTAACCTCTCTCTATCCGCATTAGTTACTTCCACGAAATCCAATCACTGCAAAATTCGATTAATCACAATTCTATTCCTATGGAATTCAAGATGGACAATTTACGGGTACTCAGGGACAAAGCATTATTAGTCGCTTTTCTAAGAATTCCTACTGAAAGTGTTGGTTTTACTGAGATAGTGGATTTCATCAAAGGCACTTCTCTCAGGTATGCCTTGACTCATAATTCCACTATATACGATTCCCTAGTCAAACAGTTCTGGCAGACTGCTACTGTCAGATCACTTGCTAATGGGATTCAAGAGTTAGTAACATCTATTGACAATAAGGAGTATACTATTACTGAGGCATTCTGTCAAAATAAACTTCATTGTAGATATGCAACGGGGTATTAGTAAATTATCAGATTGCTAAAATTTATGAAGGGTTGGCCACATTGGGGTATGTCTTTGAGGGAAAACTTACTTTTTGGAAAAAGAATTTTACACCCTAATGGAAGTTTTTAATCCACACCATTCTACACTGCCTAAGCCCTAAGTCTGGTGGATGGGATCAATTTGGTAGTCCTATTGCTACTGCATTGATCTGTCTATCTAGTAATAGGGTTTATAATTTTTCAAAATTAATTTTTGATGGAATGGTTCACAACATAGAAAGTAATACTAAATTTTTAATGTATCCAAGATTTTTACAAATTATTTTAGATATAACTACTGATAATAATAGAAAGTATCTAGCCCCAACTTTGACTAAAAAGCTTTTTGCAAATATGAAAAGGGGTTATGCAGGGGAACTTGTACCATTGGTGCTTGCAATGTTGGCAGGTGCAGCTGAGGATCAAGGTGAAGCTCAACAAGCCCAGTGAAACCCAATCCTGCATCTATTGATCTGAGTACCATCTACATCCAATCACCATTCCATCCACCACTGAACTACCTCATTCATCAACACTTAGGCAAATTGACAGACAGGATACTGAGATTCCTCAGTCTCAAGGTCCTACTATCACCCGTGTAGCAGATGAGGCAACTACCACACGTGTGGGAGTTGAAACTGAGGGATCTACCATAAACTTGTTAGATGCATGGTTGGACAGTGGTAACATACATGAGTCTCCAATCAGGGTCCCATGAAGCACCTCTCTATGAAGGTCACACTTCAGAAAGTTCTAAGGACAGTTTGCAATTAGAATGATGGTAATTGTACTAAGCTGGTCACAAAAAGGGGGGATGATAATGTAGAGAAAGAGTTGCATCATACATTAGAATCCTATGGAAAGGCAGAGTTCTCACTCTAGTTGAAAGGTGAAGTCTTGGAAGTTAGCTATTGGATAAAGAAAGACAAAGAAAGTGGTTGTGTCTAACTCAGAGTATGAAGAAACAGAGAATCAGGGGAGAAAAATTCAAAATATAAATGATGATCCTCTAGTTTCTTTGGTCAGAGAGTCTATGAAAGAAGCAGATTTTGTTACTCCTACAAAGGTTAGAGCTTAGGGGAGGCCACAAGATAGAGAAATCAGCCCTTACATTCCTTGAAGCAGCTAAAACTTTATCACAAGTGGCTTCTTAGACTGTTAGTACATACAAGAGGATAGTAAGGTCAACTGATAAGGGTAAGGACATTAGTACTAGTTTGGATGTTGAAGCAGAAGTTAATACTGGTAGTGAAGATTTTAATCCTGATAGTATATGAGTTAATACTGGTAGTGCACCAGTTAGTACTCCTAGTGTAGTCCAAACTGTGAATGCTGTAATCCCTTCTCGAGTTAAAAGTCAAAGAGAAGGAAAAGCACCACGGATACAGAAGTGGGATTCAAGCTACCAAAAGAAAAAAAGCACAAATTCAACAAGAAAAAGTTGGTTTTGCAGAAGCTATGAGGTTGAAAGCTTTACAGGATGAAGAGGCTGCAAGACAAGTTCATTTTGATGCTTTGTTGGCTAAAAGAATTTGAGGAGCGAAAGAGATAGCAAGAGTTATCTGAACAATCAAAGAAAGAAAAGCTAAAAATTCAAGAAGCTGCTCAGTGCTATAATAGAAGAGGGATTGAGGACACCATAAAGCAAAACTTAATAGCAAATGCAGATTAACCAAGAGTCTCCAGGATGATAAGGTGTGACTGATGATGATTTTGCCAAAAAAGGATGGTGGAAATGATTATCAGAAAAAGAGTTACCTATGCTGAGCAGAAGGCTAAGGCAAAAGAAGCAAAATCCCAATAACCAGGCAAAGCAACAGATACTTTATGAGTATTTTATTTAAGAATCAAATTCTTGGAAATTGACTCAATTGAAGAAGCTTACTTTTGAAAGTGTCACCAAAAGATTATATTTATTTGCTCATTTATTAATTAAAACTGAAATATTATAATATATTAATTTCTCGAGAAAAATCAATGATTTCACATAAAACAAGTTAAAAGTTAATTTTTATATATCGATTTTTGAAAAATAACTTTGATATAAGGCCTCGTTTTAAAGGTTCGCTTTAGGCCTCCGAGAAGGTTGCCGCGCCTAACCTTTACTTCTTCCCCAACCTTCACAACACACATGCACCTTTAACCATCAACTTCTTCTCTATCTTCATCACCACACCAACCATTATCTTATTTTCAAAAACACAATTAAATCAAAACATTTAACTCAATACCGAAAACCACAAATAAATTAAAATCAAACCCTCAACTTAAAAAAGCATATACCCCGATCATGATATACGCAATTTAAAAATCAAAACCCACTTTTTCATCCTAATATCAGAACTATTTTTTTACATAAAAAAAAGCAAATTCATTGAATACATCACCTTTGACCTGGGTTTTTTTTTAAAGACACCGGTGACCTGTTTTCATGTGATTCCAAATTGGTTTTGCTCTTCAAGTGAATATATTAAATTTAGATCTATATTTAGTTTAGATCTATATTTGAGGTTTGATCTTCAAGTGAATACATGAAGTTTGATCTTCAAATGAATAGATTACATAGGTGCCTGTTAAAACTAAACATCCTTTTGTTTTTTTATTGTGAGTTTGGTGATTTGGTAAACCCAAATAGATTGGTCTCAGTTATACCATCATTGACCAAATCAAAAGACCAGTCAAAGAAAAATCCAACAAGAAACTACAATCTCTTCAAACAACTAACATAACTGAATCAACTCTTTCATTTTTGTGTTAATCACAAATCTTTAAAAGAATTTCGAAAACAAGAACCCACATCATCGATCTATGAAAATAAGTACATCGGGTATCACAAACCCATCATCAAAACTCATAAACCCATTCCTTTCATGCAAAAAGAAAGAACATGAACCAAGCAAATAAAACCTACTCGAGACCTCTTAAAAGATCTTGAAGTCGAAGTTATCACGATCATCAAAACGGGCTGCATGTGTTTGATTCGAAAATGTGATAAAGGGTGTTTGTTGTTATGATACGAAGAAAACGAAATATAGAATCACTGGAGAGTATTATGATTGAACTTTGAAGATGAGTGTTCTACTATTTTTTTAATTTTGTGTATATTGTAAAGGGTGTTTGTGGTGGTGGCAGCGGGAGTGTTGTGAATGTGTGGTGATGAAGAGAGTAAAAAACTTATTGTAGTATTTTTATGTGTGAGAAAGGAGAAAGAAAAAAGATTGATATATAATAAAATAAGAAAAAAAGAAAAATGACCATGTTATCCATACGCGAAGAGTTGAAAAGACAAAAATACCCTCACATGAGATGACTTAACAAAAGTTAGTGGCCCCAGTTAAAGTGAGGGACCAACAACGGAAAACGTTTCCCACTTAAGGACGGACGATGCATTTTTTTTGGTCAAAGGACTATAGGCTGCGGTCAACGCAAACCACAAGGACGAACGGTGTAGTTTACTCTAACATAAAAATGTTACAATAAAACAACATAATTAAAATAGTTCCTAGATTATTAAAAACGATACATAGCTAAACTAATCTGATTCGTATTCTGAATCAGATTTCACCCCAAATCCCAACCTGAATAACTCATCATGAGCTTGTTCTTTCCTTACTTCTTCTTCTAACATTTTAATTTTTTTCCTCCAACTCTTTTTCAGCCCTTGCTTCTTCTTCTAACGTTTCTCTTAATGCTTCTTCATCAAGAAGTAGTTGATGTTGCTCTTTCTTAGTAAAATATCCATCACATATCTCATGTTCATCAGCTGATTCCTCGATCGTTGGAAATGAAGAAATGAGAGGCATGGGTGGTTTCTCGGATGTTGGGGGATTGCTTTGGGTCGTTTTCTTATCCATAACTGTTGGATTTTAAAATTTGAATACAGAATTTAAGAAGTTGTGGGAGAAAATGTAGGAGAAAATGAATGATGGAAATGGGTATTTATAATAAGAGAAAACTAACCGTTGGAATAGTAGCCGTTGAAATTTAGAATTTGAATACTGAATTTAAAATAATAATACTAAATTTAAAAACATTACATTTTAAAAACATTACATAATAATAAAAAACATTATTATTAAAAACAATACATAATTATTCAAATACATTAAAAAACATTACATAATAAAATAAAATACATTAGAAACTTAAACTAAACTTAATTATTACGTCGTTGGTTAAATGAAGGCATTTTAACTTCTGTCCAAGCTTCATGATTTTTCAAAATTCTCCAACACGCCTCCATTGTAAAGGGATGTCCGTACTCAGTTTCAGATTCGGCTAACGCATTTTGAAACAAAACGATGTCAGAAGACCCGTTCTCATCCATCCGTTGGACACTATCGTAAACGTCACTAAACGCAACAACTTTAGGAAGAATCGAATTTTTTCATTTGACGACGACGGTATCGTATCCTCGAATAGTCCCCCCTCATTTCTTTCTCAAAGTTAGCAAAAACCTCCAATCAAAACCCTTTTTTCATGTCGTTTGTGCCGTAGTTCTCCATCGCCTTGCACCAAGCTGTACACAACGTGATCTCTTCCGTTGTTGTCCATGGTTGTGACGTCTTTGCCTTTCCACGGCGATTTGAAGTGAAAGCCATTGTGTGTATAGAAATTAGAAGTATAAAGATAGACGGTTTGAATGTGTGTATAAAATTGTGTAATGAGTTGGGTATTTATACTGGTAAAGTATTTAAATTTTAAAATTTTAAAAAGTTTTTTTATTTATTAATCAAATGGGCTGACTTTTCTTGCTAAGTACATACACACGACGTTAGTCGTTGGAACGACCGACTCCCCCGACGACCGAACCATGACCGACTGTCCCACTATGGGGGCGACCGACAACCGACTCGGTCGTCTCCCCATAGTGCTCAACCTTAAAAATGTGTTTTCTACAAATGTCTAATGGCGATCTGGGTGACTTGAATGACTTTAATCAAAATTTGACAAGAGTCTCAAGTGTCCTCAGTCGCCCAAGTTCTTTGCATGAACACTTGTCAAATTTTAATGAAAGTTGCTCGAGTCGTCCAACCGCTTACGATCATTTATAAAAGACACATTTTTTTTGGCAAGTAACACCCACACCTTTTTGTTGATAGGACGAAAATAAAACTTTCCCTTATTTTTTAAAGCAATAATGTAATATATCAACTCCATGCCTAGTAACGTAGTTGATTATATCTATTTTAGTATTTATAGGATAAGTTACAATCCCGTTTTAAGTAAACCTAAAGATGATTGAATAATATTAGTAGTTCATAAATACACTAATTATATCTAGGGTGTTAGTCTGAGTTGATCAGGTTCGGATCAATTTAGATCAGGTCAAAATCGGATCAAGGCTGAAATTTTCATACTTAAACTCGACCCTATTTGAATTCGTTTTACTTAAGTTTGGGTCAACCTAAATATGAGTAAAATGTAAAAAAAAATAATTCTTTTTATACTTATTTTAATAAAATTCTTCTAAAATTTATATTAAAAAGTAAAAAAAATCTTATTCAAGTCAACCAAGCTAGCTAAATATTTCAAGCCGATACCCGAGCTTTTTTAATATTCGGGTTACTCAGGTTGACTCGAATAACCCAAATAAATTTTTTGACCCGAGTAACCCGACCCGAATAGGTTTAATTGGGTTCAAGCGCGGGTTGAATTTGGGTAGAATTTTTTGATACACCTAATTATATCCCAGTAAGACAGTAACACATAATAAGGTGTTATTTGTTCGTTAAGAGCCTCAAAATCTGAAAAACGTCTAAATGATTCAACTTATGAGATATATGCAATTCAAATATAAACCAACTTGAATTATATGAAATATAAACTATGTAAACGTAATAAATAAATATATACAAATATATAAAATATTTCAGATGTATTTATTGAGATAACATTGATTTATAAATACATAAGTTGGTGCATAAGAAAATAAAAAGATATGTTATAAAGACCTTTTCTTAAAAAATCATTTGTACCCATGATATTTTTTTGGTTATTTTATTATTTTTATAATTTTGTTTATGTTATAAAACTGTAAAACGAGAAGTGAAAAAAAATAAAGTTTAAAGGGGTGTTTGGGAGTGTGATATAAAGCAGATTATATGATTATTGAGGTTTGAAAATGTGATAATCTCCTTTATGGTGTTTGGCAAACCTAAACTGAAAATCAATTTTTTACGTTTGAAGCCTCTCAAAATGTGGTTTTGCAAAAGCAAGGTGAACATGCTTTTTGAAAACGCTGTTACCCTCAAAGTGAAAAAACTGCCCCAAAAAGACATCAACGTGCTTCCACAAAATACAACGTTAACTGAAAATATGGCAAGAAAAATAACATAACATTGATAGCTTTGAATCTTCAAAAGTAAAAAATGATAATCCGGTGAGAGACACGAATCGGAGAAAAAAATCTTGAATTCTGAAGCCCAGCAATAAACCATCGAGACACATATTTCTTGGTAG
The DNA here is from genome assembly GCA_026074375.1 of Tanacetum coccineum. NCBI lineage: Eukaryota > Viridiplantae > Streptophyta > Magnoliopsida > Asterales > Asteraceae > Tanacetum > Tanacetum coccineum. Next base: position 82,157 of record BQNB010004474.1, on the reverse strand, counting down.
AGACAAAACTTTTACGTTTGTAGATTTTAATGAAAACAAATGGATTTATCGCTATTTTTTGGAACGAAATGAAAGAGACAAGTTATGAATTGTGTGATTCAGAAGATAAGAGAGAAAATAAAATTGAAAAAAGGTTAGGTGGATTATATAAATAAACTTATAATATAAAAAAGGAATGTGTACGTATGTTTTACGAATCTATATGCAAAGTTAGAAAATGTTGTGTTCTTTTTAATAGCTGGAAATGTTTTCTTAAATTTTTGTTATCCTATATTATATACGAATGTCTCTTTTGGTCAATTTACATGTTAACTAATGAATTAATCTGAATTTGACACTCAAAACTAATTATATGATTATTGCGATATCAAACAACATAATGAAATCAAACACTTTGTTTTAAAATCACGTAACAGCTAATTATCTGATTATCTGTTTTCAAAACGGATAATCTATTTTAAATAAGCAATCCTAAACACCCATAACAAGTCAAAAATATTAAACTGACAAAAATTAGAGAACATAAACTAATAAAAAATTGTGTCTTACCATAAGCAAGAAGACAATTTTTTTTTTACCATTTAGTACTCGTACTTTAAATTTTTTTCCGTGAGCCAGCAAAGATGACAATAGTATTATCCGAAAATAAATTGTTACATAGGGGTGAATGGAGTGGTGGTGACAAAGTCACCTTACACGTCAACGCCACATCAGATTTCTCTCTCCAACTTTATAACTCACCTTACAACCATAATAACAACTCACCTTACATACTAAACTTACCTTACTCACCATTTTTTTATTTAATTACTTTCATTCATAAACTAAAAACGTACGAAATTAATAAACGTAAACTAAATTAAAAACTTTTATTCATTGATTAAAAACTTGAACGATACATAGATAAATAAAAACGATACGATACATAGATAAATAAAAACTTAAACGTAAACTAATACTGCAAATTATACTTCGCTTTGATCTTGCCCTTATTTCATCCATTGCCTTTCGCTGGTCCCCGGTCAAGTGAGATCGTATGGCTGGAGATAGAACCTCATGTCTTCTTGTTCTTGTCGATACTCTTGAGTTGCAATCTCTCGTTCACGACATTTCACCTCCCTCCTTTTGATCTCTAAGAATTTTTCGCGTTGTTCATTCTCCTGAGCTGTCATCTCGGTTACCATCAACCTAGCCAATGCATCTTCATTCACAGTTGACGATCCCGATGCTTTCGACCTTTCATTTTTCCCAGCAACTCTTGCTTTGTCCCTGCCCCTTGATTGTCGAATTTCCTGCAGATCATCTTTTCGTTGTCGCCAACATTAGTATTTAGATTAATACTAGCTTCCCCAGACTCTGTGTTGAACGAACTATAACTAGATGACTTGTGTCTCTTGCTACCCCCAGACTCTGTTGCAAATTTTAGAATTGCTATTTCTTGCCATTTCGATGATCTTTTAAAATCTCCCAACAATGACGAAGTTTAAAAGGAAGTCCGGTTCATTGCCCTTTGAACATAATCTTCGTCTCCGGCTCTACTCTCCTGCGTCATACGCATGACGTTATTGTAAATTCCACAAAACCGAATCACGGATGGGCGCACCGTCTTCCATTTTTCGCACACCATATCGTATGTTCGACGACTGTACTGTTTTGTTTTGCTCTCCATGTACTGCAAAACCTCACACCAAAAGCCAGCTTGCCTCCTCGCGTTACCATGCTTGCTGTTTTCAGAAACGGCAAGCCAACCTTTAGCCAACGCAATTTCTTCCTCTGCTGTCCACGGAGTCTGCCGGGGTGCATCATCGCTTTGAATCGTCCTCTTTTAGCGGTTACGGGTCGCCTTCTTCTCCGTTGGTGAGGCCGCGACTTGTTCAACTGGAGATTCGTGAGGATTGTGTTCTTGCCAATAACCGGTGTTTTCTTGAAAAGAGTCCGAAAATTCAGGCGTGTACAACTCTTCGATTGGAAATGCATTAACCGGAGACATGGCTGGATCCGTACGTGGTTGTGATGACGAACCACCCATTTGGGTTTGTGAGACGTAGTCTTGGTGGCTAAATGGAAACGAGGAATGTTGGGACGAGTAATCATGAAACGCATTTGACTGTGACCCGTAACCGTGAAACCCGTATTGTTCCGGTGTCGGTGCCGGGTTTCGGTATGGTTGGTTTGGGTAAGGTTGGTGATAGTATGATTGTGGCCGTAATAAGTTCGGGTTCGGTGATGGGTTTCCGAGCCTAAAGGTGCCCTCAGGTGTCGACGGATTGCTTCGGTTGAGGTTTCTTGGTTGACGTTTGTTGGGTCGGCGAGTGTTTTGATGAGACATGTTTTTAAAAATAAAATGGAGATTGTGAAGTTTATGGAGATTGTATATAAATTGAGAGAGTTGTGTATAAAAATGAGTGAAGTAGTGAGTATTTATAGGTAAAAAAGAGGGTTTTAATTTTTTTTTAACATGTAACGGATAGTTAGATATGTAGGCATAAGATTTTACCACTCACTGAGGTGAGTGGTTCACCGAAGTAGTGAGTATTTATACCCAGCGTAGGGTTTTGTAAGGCGAGTTATGTTTTGAAGAGTGAGTTCACTCCCACTCGATTTAGCCTAATGAATTTATTGAAATTGATATATTTATTAATTTTTACAAACAGCTTACATATTGAATAGATAAGCACATAGCTACATTGGAACAAAACAATTCACGTGATACATCTAACAAAAAAATAAGGATTCCTTTTCAGTATTAACATGTCTTTTTTCGAGTAAAGGAAAGACGTAAACAAAAAAACACTCCCAAATCAAAAGTGACGTGCGCATATGCAAGAAGATGGAGGGCAGATCTATCACAAAGCAATGATAATGATGGCCAGCTTAGAATAATTCCGGCAACTTACATGCAAGGATAGCCCATTTCCGGCAAGGGCTTGTCGCCTGCGAAGTTTAATATAATTGTCGAAATATGTTAGAGATGTGGAGAAATATAATATAGTGAAGGTTTCAATATGGAGAAATATGAAAACGTTCGAAAAAAGAATCTTTGACTGTGGAGTAATTTTTATTAAGTCAGGTTTTCAGTAATTGAATGTGAGTCGGTAAGATTTAGAGGCTGGTCAGAGGTTTTCTACTTCACTTTATATGACCGAAAAGGTGAAGATATAAAAAAATGAGAGCGAAAAGGCGGGGAAAAGGTAAGGAAGATATATAAGTTTGGGAAAAGAAAATAGAGAGATAGAGGTGTAGGAATCGAGGATACATAGAAAAGATGGCTCGAAAGAAAGAAAGAAAGAAAACCAATGTAAACAAGTCAAACAAACACTTGTAGACAGTTTTCAAAGCTCCAGACTTATGCAGACAAAAGCATATTACCAAAAAAACACACACATTACCATCGCCTCTTCTCAACCACTCCCACCATCCACCACTTTCTCCGGCTCCTTCCCCCCCCAGCTAATCTCTTTATTTATTCACATCACACCATTGGCAACTTCACCTCATTGTCATTATTCTTCCAACAAGAAACAAGTGGGGTTAAGGTTGTCGAGATGAGTGAGAAAGTCATGCAGAATCCCAATGTTATCTCTCTTGTGTTGCTGTTGTACTAATTAATGTTCATGCTCATTTTCTGTTTGGAACAATTTTCTTATATCTTATCTCTCTCTCATCTCATTTTTCATAGTATACAACTAACCTTACACCATTAACACCTAGTAATCACATGGCCGGTTGCTAGTACTATTATTCACTTGCACTCAAGTACGTAGCCCAGAATTTTAAAGAAAATGGTGCGAAAGAGGACGGCTTCCGATATGGAACTCCAAACTCATCGACTTTTACGTCGGCCAAATCCTCCATTGGGGATAAATCAGCAGCAGCAAAATGATATGAATATGAATAATACTACTACTACTACTTGTTCTACTGGTATTGGTATTGGTGGTGATATATCCTCCAACAACTCCACTATGACGTTATCAACTTGTTCAACATATACGGCTAATGTGATGTCATTATCTTGTACCACTAACACCACCAACTCAACTTCAAGTAATCATCATATTTACAACAACATCATGATGGACTCCAACAACCCTCCTCCGTTATGCAACTTTTCAGGTCTTCCTTTGTTTCCTCCCGACAGAAACAACATTAGTTATCAGTTGCTGCAAAACAACAACAACTCACAGCCCGAGTTGCCAACAACGGATGACAACATGACGGGGGCTACTGCGTGGATAGATAGTATAATAAAAGATCTTATTCATACTTCTACAGATGTCTCTATACCGCATCTGATACACAACGTAAGGGAGATTATTCACCCGTGTAACCCCAACTTAGCTACGCTACTTGAGTATCGCCTTCGGTCTTTGACAGATCCACTTCCAACAAATCCTCCTACCCTTGTTGTAGATCACCATCATGTTACCGCTGCTTCTGCTGCTGCTGATAATAATAGGGGTTTGATGATACCTTCCGCGTTATCAGCTGTTGTTAGGCAGCAACAACAACAGCAGTCTGCTATTTCAAGACTAGAAGGTATGGTAATCTTAGCTTTTCCTTTTCTTTTCTTTGTTTTGTTATTATAGAGATAATTTAACCTATCTTTGAAAATGAGCAATCAATGCTAGGTTTACTTTTCAGAATTCAGAAATAAAGCATAATAATAGCACTGTTGCATTTATAGCATGTATATGGTGAAAGTAGCAACAAAGAATCATTCGGTAGCAGTACAAGTTTTTTTTGACTTACTCTCATTATTCACATATCACTTTCTTACTATTTCAACAACGTTCACTTATTTAAGTTCTTTTTATGCATTTCGATCTAGAAGATGTCAATGAAACTAGTTTAAGACCCGTGTGATATAGGTTGTTTAAATTTATTTTATTTTCAACTTTTTTCTAATAAAGCGATGAGTATAGATAATATATAATGTATGTACAATATGAATGATAAGCCGATAACCACTTCGTATAAGTCTTTACATGTACTGCAAATAAAATGACATAAACTCCTAACAAAAGTCATACCGATGCAATTCTCTAAAATTTCAATAAGAACATCATGAATTACTCAATAAAGTTTCTCCAAAAAATGATACATATATCGCCCAAAAGAAAGAGTATAAACGTTAAGTTTCAAGTCATAGCCGAAGACAAAAAATGACACAAACTTCTTTTTTCTTCACTATCAACTCGAAATATTTCCCGTGTTCACTAAACCTAAAACGTTCGCCGAATGTATCCTTGAACTAAGAAAGGAACCAAGTTTAAAGCTGAGTATTTGTTTGATCTAATACCATGTGTTTGCAAGATATGGTTAACAACAATATTATGGCACATCTAACTCCTAAAATGAGTTTCTGATAAAAGAAATTTTTCTGCAAACCCATGTGTTATGTATGAACCTGGTGCATATGGTACCCTTCACATGCTACATCTCCATTTGGCCCAATCTTACAAACAATCCACTTGAACAACCATTATTTGATAAAAAAAACAACCAGAAACAACTTACGGATACCAATCTATTGAATTGAATTATAAATAAAAAACCTCTATCGTCGCTCGTAATAATCGTTACAAAAACTCGGAATGTCAGATGGGAAAAACAATATTTAATAGAGTAACCTTTTTGGCCAACCACACTACTTTGGTTTCATGTTTCACATGATCTTTGAGTTAAAGCGTCATCAATTCAAGAAGAATATGAAGGACCAAACAAACTTACTCAAAAAAAAAAAAAAAAAAGTAACAAGTCATGTGTTGGGTGCAAACCCAATCCCACAATAAGTAAACTGAAGATGGGTTTCACACTTATAAATACCCCTCTGATTGTAATTGTAAACTAGGATGTGGGTGTGTGTGTTTTGTACCCCGTGCAGGTTTGGCACGGGTCGTGCAGTTTGGCACGAGCCTGAGCAGTTTAGCAGCTCAGAGCTTAATAATATCTCTCTGGTTTGATCCCGTGGACTGCCACGACTATCCTAGTCGTGGATACCACGTTATATCGTGTGTCGATTATATTCCGCATTTACTTTCCGTAAGCCTTGTTTGTATCCTTTGTTTGTTCGAGCGGTGTGTGCATGAGCTATATACCGTACAGAGGTCTGTACAGAGGTGTGTGCAGGTGCCATATACCCTAACAAAGTGGTATCAGGCTACGATAAACAATGGCAGAAGGCGGTAAGTTAAAGATCGACAGTATGATGGTTATGATTTCGGTTTCTGTAAGATGTAGATCGAAGACTCTCTATATCAGAAGAAGCTTTAGGAGCCTTTGGCAAAAGCCAAACGTACAGGTATGAAGATTTTGTTGTTATTATTATCTTCGTATCCCTAGAGTTAGTCAAGCACTATTAGAGCAGTTAGTGGTTCGTGTAGAACTACTAAGCTAACCTTCAAAGGGATTCGAGATTTTTTTCTTTGTTGAAGATATCCGTCGAAAGACATCCAAAGAATATACGAATTATTATTTAAGTGCAGAGGACACAGATACAGGGGCAAAGGGTATGACAGAGCAGGAAGCATAACAGTAAAAAAGTCAAAATCATGAAAGATAGGAGAGATAAAGTATAGGCAGAATATCACCTGTTGGAATTGCAACCAGAAGGGCCACTTTCAGTGTTCGATGCTTGTAGCCTCCGGTTGACGAATTGGTTATGTAGCGTTAAGAATACGGTAAAGGATCGTATTATGAGTTCTGGTGCATCGTTCCATGCTACCTATTGCAAAGAAGAGTTGAAAGGTTCAAGCTACGCTCCGGAAAGGTTCGTTTAGCAGATGACAAGACTCTAGACATTGCAGGCGTTGGGGATGTTGTCCTCAAAACTTCTTTTGGTACAAGTTGAACTCTGAAGGATGTTAGGTACATTCCAGGCCTAAAGAGAAGGTTAATCTCAGTTAGGCAGCTTAATGAGGAAGGTTACCACGTAGGCTTCGGAGACCAGCAGTGAAGGTTACTAAAGGTAGTTTGGTGGTAGCTTGTGGGAACAAATGTAGAAGCCTGTATATGGTTGAGGTACACCCTGAAGGGATTGGCGCAATTATTAATGATAGTGGCAGTGCAGCTCTGTAGCACCAGAGACTTGGTGATATGAGCAGGATTGGTATGAACATGTTAGCTTCCAAAAGCAACATTCCAGATGCAAGGAAGGTAGATATCTACTTCTGTAAGCCAGGTGGTTTGAGGAAGCAGAAGAAGCTTTCCTTCATAATGTCAGTGAAGACAAGGAAACTGCAGAGGTTAGAGCAAGTTCATAAAGAAGGCTATGGCCCTACATTTATTGCATCAATATGAGGATCCCGCTACTATGATACTGTTATCGAAGACTGCAGCAGAAGTTGCGATAGGTATAATGCAAACCTTCAAGTGAAGTGTTTGAAGTTTGATAATGGTGGAGAATATAATAGCTGACCGATTAAGTTTTGTGTTGAGAACGGGATTGTGATGCTGAAAATGGTCTCGGAAACACCAATACAGTTTGGTGTTGCTGAAAGATTAAGCCGAACATTCAGAGCTGAGAGCACGGGGATTCGTGTAGAGGCTCCGAAGATGTTATGGGCAGATTCAGTTAGTACGACCTACTTAATCTACCGCATACCCTACGTTCTGATAGGGTTGCGTATTCCAGAAGAGGAATGGCAAGGGAAGGAAGTTAGTCTTGCACACTTGAGGGTATTTGGTTGTGACTCATTTGTTAAAGTGAAAGTTGTTTGCGGAGAAGCCATGAAATGTACATTCATAGGCAGCGGCTCAGATGAAATGCGATACAACTTTCGGGATACGAAGAGTCACCATGTTATCCGAAGCAGAGATATTACATTTGCGGACTCAATTTATGGAGCCAGGTCTGCGACAGATTCAAGTAGCTTAATGAAGCCAATACAGAAGAGTCAAGTGGTGTTAGTGGACATTCCAGAGAACCTTGTAGAGAATGATAGCATAGTTGCAGAGCATGGGTTGAGTTCAAAAATCACTCAGAGCCCAGGTGGGAGCTCAGATACGAGTGAGGGGTCTAAAAACAGTGGGAGCTTCAAGGATAGTGGAATATCAAATGAAGAATACTCTAAAGACGGAGCATCCTCCAAGGAGGGAGGCTTCAAGACTCCACAGGTACGAAGATCCACCAGAGAGTCTAGGGCTCCGGTAAGGTACTCTCCATCAGCAAACTATTTGCTACTGACAGAGAATGGTGAACTAGAGTCTTATAAATAACAAACGAGGTCTCAATTTCATAAATCTTTGGGAAAACGACCCGGTAATCACTTACCGGTTAAACGTGTAGTATTTTGTGTAAAATTTTACTTTAAATCTTTGTCCTTAAGGATTTTTAGTAAATTTCTTTATACTTTAATATAATACGTATTATAAACTATACATCAACGGCCTTCTTACATGGTGACCTTGATGAAGACATCTACATGACACAACCAGAGGGTGTTCAGTCAGCTGGGAAAGAAGAAAACCTAGTGTACAAGTTGAAGAAAAGTCTGTACAGATTAATGGAAGCACCGAGATAATGGTACTTAAAATTTAACAGTTTTATGCATATGGCAGGGTACAAGAGATGTGCTATGGACCATTGTTTCTACTTAATAAAAAGGTTGGTTCGTCCTCCACTATATTACTGTTATAGGTTGATGACATGTTGGTCGCAGGCTCCGACATGGCAGAGTTCAACAAGCCTAAGTGGTTGTTTCCTTTAGTGTTCGAGATGAAGGATAGATGCTCTAAGAAGCAGGTGCTTGGTTATGTGCTTACAGTTGGTGACACTCGAGTGGGAGTCTAGACTACAGAAGAGTATCACTATGTTAACTATAGAAGTCTAGTTTATGGCATTTTCATAAGTGAGTAGAGAGTTGATATGGTTGAAGAAGTCTCTTCAGAAGTTAGACTGAGCTCAGGCAGAAAGTGTTTAATATTTTGAAACAGATACTAAGAGATCGATTCATCTTATGAAGAATTTAAAGTTTTGCAGTTGGACAAAGGTTGTTTGGATATTGATAAGTGAAGGGTCCTTATCTTTGTTGACGATTCTTGGAACGAATAGCCTTGCAGCGATGTTCACCAGGTTGGTGATGAAAGAGAAGTTGAAGTTCTGCGCAGCTTCAACTGGCCTCCGAGTAAATTAATAACGGAGGATGGTGTCTAACCAAAGAGAGGTTATTTCCAGTTTAATGATGTTAGTTCAGGATACCTTGTATCGAAGTCTCCTAGCCTTGCGTTTAGTTGGTGCAGCGTGTTCTGTATGTTCGGCGATACAGAAAGGTCAGACCAGTAGCATTGTTAAAGGGAAGGTGGTTCGAAGTTTACAGAGATAACTTAAGACGGAGAGCAGTGAAGTGATCAGCCTCCAAGTGGGAGATTGTTGAGTTGTGAAGACTAATATAGGCCCCGATGTGTGTGGAGCAGGTAGTGCAACCCCATGTTAATCCAGATTCAACGATAGCTCAGGTAAAGCAGATCACGCCGTTCAGATAGAGTGGGACAGGTGGTCCGGCAACTCTAGAACATTGTCTTGTATCGTTGTAAGGAAGACCTATTGTAGTACTGGGTTTGAGAAGAAAATGGTTCATTTGCATTAGACAACTTGTTAAAGGTTGGTATGATACAGTTGGTCGTAGGCTTCGACATGGAAGATGTTCAACACCTATTTGGTAAGTTTCCTTTTGGTGTTCGAGATGAAGGATAGATGGCTCGGATAAGCAGTGAGATTTGATTGTTGATTGTTGTGATTGGTTATGTGTTACCAGTTGGTGTTTGTAACAAACAGTCGAGTGGGAGTCTAGACTACAAAAGGTAGTATAACTATGTTAAAATTTAAGTTAGTTTATGCAGTTGATAAGCAAGTAGAGAGTTGATATGGTTTGAAGAAGTCTCTTAAGAAGTTAGACTGAGCTCAGGCAGAAAGTGTTTTAATACTGTGACAGATATACTAAGAGTTTGATTCATCTTGCGAAGAATCTAAAGGTTTGCAGTTGGGCAAAGCTTGTTCAGTTATTGATAAGTGAAGGTTCTTTATCTTTGTTGAAGATTCTTGGAACGAAGAGCCTTGCAGCGATGTTCACCAGGTTAGTGATGAAAGAGAAGTTGAAGTTCTGCGTAGCTTCAACTGGCCTCCGAGTGAATTGATAACGGATGATGGTGTCTTACCAGAGAGAGATTATTCCCAGTTTAATGATGTTAGTTCAGGATACCTTGTATCGAAAGTCTCCTAGCCTTGTGTTTGTTAGTGCAACGTGTTTTGTATGTTCGGCGTTACAGAAAGGTTAGAGCAAGAGTAGCATTGGTAAAGGGGGGGTAGGTTGGTTCAAAGATTTATAGAGATTATTGAGACGGAGAGCAGTGAAGTGAATCAGCTCCAAAGTGGAGAGATTGTTAACGTTGTTGAACTGATATAGCCCACTAATGTATGTGGCGAAGGAAGGAGACCCCAAGTTTAATACAGTTTCATGAATAGCTCAGGTAGAGCAGATTACGGCGTTCACATAGAGTGGGACAGGTGGTCCAGTGACTCTAGAATAGGTATCAGGATTGTTTCACATGATCTTTGAGTTAAAGCGTCATCAATTCAAGAAGAATACGAAGGACCAAACAAACTTACTCAATAAAAAAAAAAAGTAACAAGTCATGTGTTGGGTGCAAACCCAATCCCACAATAAGTAAACTGAAGATGAGTTTCACACTTATAAATACCCCTCTCATTGTAATTGTAAACTAGAATCTGGGTGTGTGTGTTTTGTACCCCGTGCAGTTTGGCACGGGTCGTGCAGTTTGGCACGAGCCTGAGCAGTTTAGCAGCTCAGAGCTTAATAATATCTCTCTGGTTTGATCCCGTGGACTGCCACGACTATCCTAGTCGTGGATACCACGTTATATCGTGTGTCAATTATATTCCGCATTTACTTTCCGTAAGCCTTGTTTGTATCATTTGTTTGTTCGAGCGGTGTGTGCATGAGCTATATACCGTACAGAAGTCTATACAGAGGTGTGTATACAAGTGCCATATACCCTAACAAAGTGGTATCAGGCTACGATAAACAATGGCAGAAGGCGGTAAGTTAAAGATCGACAGTATGATGGTTATGATTTCGGTTTCTGTAAGATGTAGATCGAAGACTCTCTATATCAGAAGAAGCTTTAGGAGCCTTTGGCAAAAGCCAAACGTACATGTATGAAGGTTTTGTTATTATTATTATATTCGTATCCCTAGAGTTAGTCAAGCACTATTACAGCAGTTAGTTGTTCGTGTAGAACTACTAAGCTAACGTTCAAAGGGATTCGAGATTTGTTTCTTTGTTGAAGATATCCGTCGGAAGACATCCAGAGAATATACGAATTATTATTTAAGTGCAGATGACACAGATACAGGGGCAAAGGGTATGACAGAGCAGGAAGCATAACAGTAAAAAAGTCAAAATCATGGAAGATAGGAGAGATAAAGTATAGGCAGAATATCACGTGTTGGAATTGCAACCAGAAGGGCCACTTTCAGTGTTCGATGCTTGTAGCCTCCGGTTGACGAATTGGTTATGTTGCGTTAAGAATACGGTTAAGGATCGTATTATGGGTTCTGGTGCATCGTTCCATGCTACCTATTGCAAATAAGAGTTGAAAGGTTCAAGCTACGCTCCGGAAAGGTTCGTTTAGCAGATGACAAGACTCTAGACATTGCAGGCGTTGGGAATGTTGTCCTCAAAACTTCTTTTGGTACAAGTTAGACTTTGAAGGATGTTAGGTACATTTCAGGCCTAAAGAGAATGTTAATCTTAGTTGGGCAGCTTGATGAGGAAGGTTACCACGTATTCTTCGGAGACCGGCAGTGGAAGGTTACCAAAGGTAGTTTGGTGGTAGCTCGTGGGAACAAACGTGGAAGCCTGTATATGGTAGAATGTTAATCTCAGTTGGGCAGCTTGATGAGGAAGGTTACCACGTATTCTTCGGAGACCGGCAGTGGAAGGTTACCAAAGGTAGTTTGGTGGTAGAGCATGTTAGCTTCCAAAGGCAACGTTTCAGATGTACAGAAGGTAGATATGGATCTTTCTTTCATAATGTCAGAGAAGACAAGGAACTGAGAGGTTGGAGCAAGTTCATATAGAAGGCTATGGCCCTACATTTATTGCATCAATCTGAGGATCCCGCTACTATGATACTGTTATCGAAGACTGCCGTAGGAGTTGCGGTAAGTTTAATGCAAACCTTCAGGTGAAGTGTTTGAAGTTTGATAATGGTGGAGAGTATAGTAGCTGACCGATTAAGTTTTGTGTCGAGAACGGGATTGTGATGCTGAAAATGGTCCTGGAAACACCTCTACAGTTTGGTGTTGCTGAAAGATTAAGCCGAACATTGAGCAGAGAGCACGGGGATTCGTGCAGAGGCTCCGAAGATGTTATGGGCTGATTCATTCAGTTAGTACGACCTACTTAATCTACCGCATACCGGTTCCGATAGGGTTGCGTATTCCAGAGGAGGAATGACGAAGGAAGGATACTAGTCTCGCACACTTGAAGGTATTTGGTTGTGACTCATTTGTTAAAGTGAAAGATGTTTGCGGAGAAGCCATGAAATGTACATTCATAGGCAGCGGCTCAGATGAAATGCGATACAGCTTTCGGGATACGAAGAGTCACCAGGTTATCCGAAGCAGCAGAGATATTACATTTGTGGACTCGATTTGTGGAGCCAAGTCTGCGACAGATTCAAGTAGCTTAGCGAACCCAATACAGAAGAGTCAAGTGGTGTTAGTAGAACATTCTAGAGAACCTTGCAGAGAATGATAGCATAGTTGCAAAGCATGTGTTGAGTTCAGAAATCACTCAGAGCCCAGGTGGGAGTGAGGGGTCCGAAAACAGTGGGAGCTTCGAGGATAGTGGAAGATCAGATGAAGAATACTCCGAAGACGGAGCATCCTCCAAGGAGGGAGGCTCCGAGACTCCACAGGTACGAAGATCCACCAAAGAGTCCATGGCTCCGGTAAGGTACTCTCCATCAACAAACTATTTGCTACTGACAGAGAACGGTGAACCGGAGTCTTATTCAGAAGCCTTGAGTAGCAAAGAATCCATACAATGGAAGAAGGTTATTATTGAAGAGATGGTTTCACTTGAAAAGAACCAGACGTGTTTCTTAGTCAGAATATCAGCAGGAAAGAAGGCATCACAAAGATTGTGGAAGTTCAAGGTTAAAGAAGAGCAGAATAGCAGCGAGAAGGTACAAGGCTCGATTGGTGGTTAAGGGTTTCCAACAGAAACGGGGGGTAGACTACAATGAGATCTTCTCTCCGGTTGTGAAGATGACTACAATCAAGTTAGTCTTGAGTATTGTAGCTGCATGAGCCTTCTTATGTGGGAGCCTTGAATGATGTATCTACACATCACAAAAGCGAGGGTTTTCAACTAGCTGGGTAGAAAGAAAACCTAGAGTGCATATTGAAGGAAATTCTGTACGGACTGATTGAAGCACCGAGGCTACGGTACTTGAAATTTAACAGTTTTATGCAAAAAGATAAGGTGCGAGTAATGTGCCATAAACCAATGTTGCTACTCTAAGAAGATGGTTCATCCTGCATTAAACGACAACTGTTAAAGGTTGATGACATGTTGGTCGCAGGCTCCGACATGACAGAGTTCAACAAGCCTAAGTGGTAGTTTCCCTTAGTGTTCGAGATGAAGGATAGATGCTCTGAGAAGCAGGTGCTTGGTTATGTGCTTACAGTTGGTGTAACAACAGTCGAGTAAGAGTCTAGACTATAGAAGAGTATCACTATGTTAACTATAGAAGTCTAGTTTATGGCAGTTGTATAAGCGAGCAGAGAGTTGATATGGTTGAAGAATTCTCTTAAGAAGTTAGACTGAGCTCAAGCCGAAAGTGTTTAATACTGTGACAGAGATACTAAGAGTTCGATTCATCTTGAGTAGCAAAGTTTTGCAGTTGGGCAAAGCTTGTTCGGATATTGATAAGTGAAGGGTCCTTATTTTTGTTGAAGATTCTTGGAACGAATAGCCTTGCAGAGATGTTCAACAGGTTATGAAAGAGAAGTTGAAGTTCTGCGCAACTTCAACTGTGAATTAATAACGGAGGATGGTGTCTTACAAGAGAGAGGTTATTCCCAGTTTAATGATGTTAGTTCAGGATAACTTGTATCGAAAGTCTCCTAGCCCTGTGTTTGGTTAGTGCAACGTGTTCCTTATGTTTGGTAGTACAGAAAGGTTAGAGCAGTAGCATTGTTTAAGGGAAGGTTATTCCAAGTTTAATGATGTTAGTTCAGGATACCTTGTATCGAAAGTCTCCTAGCCCTGCGTTTGGTTGGTGCAGCGTGTTCCGTATGTTCGGCGGTACAGAAAGGTTAGAGCAATAGCATTGTTAAAGGGAAGGTGGTTCAAAGTTTACAGAGATTACTTGAGACGAAGAGCAGTGAAGTGATCAGCCTCCAAGTGGGAGATTGTTGAGTTGTGAAGACTGATATAAGCCCCGATGTGTGTGGCGCAGGTGGCGCAACCCCAACTTAATCCAGATTCAACGATAGATCAGGTAGAGCAGATCACGCCGGACAAGTGGTCCAGCGACTCTAGAACAAGTTGCGTCCTGTATCGTTGGAGGGAGGCCTATTGTAGTACTGGGTTTGAGGGGAGGATTGTTGGGTGCAAACCCAATCCCACATCTGTAGAATAAGTAAACTGAAGATGGGTTTCACACTTATAAATACCCCTCTCATTGTAATTGTAAACTAGGATCTGGGTGTGTGTGTTTTGTACCTCGTGCAGTTTGGCACGGGTCGTGCAGTGTAGCACGATCGTGCAGTTTGGCACGAGCCTGAGCAGTTTAGCTCAGAGCTTAATAATATCTCTCTATTATCTCTCTGTTTGGAATCTTCGTGGACTGCATCTACTTTCCTAGTCGTGGATACCACTGATAATATCTTGTTGTCGATTATATTCACATTTACTTTCGTAAGCCTTGTTTGTAGTCTTGTATGTTATCTGAGGCAGGTGCTGTGAGGAGCTATATACTGTACTGATAGGTCTGATACCAGAGGATTTTTTGTGTGCAGGTGCCATATACCCTAATATCATGCTCGTTAGCTTGAACATCTTGTATAACATTAGAATAATAATGGCAATGACATTCTCCAAGCAACCATTTTTCTGCAAGATGAACATTCATGATTGTGCTAAATAGAACAATTTCGCTGCGAGTTTTAAATGTTGGCTAAAAGAAAAATACCAAATGTGTTTGTCCAAGAAAAGATTATGCGGAGCCAGTAGTGAAAACATATCCTCGAACAAATCGTATAACTCATAATACGTTCACCTAAAATCCTTGAAAGAAAAAAAAGTATATTAGCGTAGACAAAGTCAAATATTGTTGAGGAACATTAGCAAACATGCTGAAACTTAATTGAAATTGTGGCGCATCTCACATCAATACTATGCTTAGTCTTATCTAAAATCAGTTAAAATAATATAAGGCTGTTAATATGGACGGATACTTGTTTCTTTTGGCATTATAGATGAAATACTACACAATAACAATGATAGATTAAGAAATTGTTACTAAAATGTCGCATTTAGCCGATTCTATTTTGCCACAGTTGATTAACAATTTACGAAGAAATTGTGAAAAGGATGAAGACTTAACCGACCATGTATGCAGTAGCAAATATAGCTCGTGTAGTTTCTAGATATGATGATACCATATTAGCTGATATTTAACATGTAATTTCTATTTTCAAAATAGTTCTGCGTATAACATGATTAAGGAAAAATCACTATTATAATATATTAGTTATTTAAAAATATCAGAAAGCATTATAACCTGGTGTGGTGACAACTCATCATGACGCGGTAGTGTGAATCAGAATATCAGCTTACCCGACATTTTCTTTGATCTATTCTGACAAACAAACCTGTTTTCACATAATAATGATGTAAAATAGAGATGGAATACGAATGATTCATAATGGGTCAAAATAAAAACCAAACTATTAGAGTACAATGGTAGAGAGGTCTTTTAAATTATATTTAACATGCAACTGTTTGTAAAAACAAAACACGACCCATTTTGACCCGTTCTAAGTTCGTCTTAACACAAACCAGTTTGACCCGTATGAAAATAACTTGTTTCAACCCATACCCATTTTGGCCTTTTCCAAATCTAAATAATAAATGTGATTCCCCAGTACTACAACAAAGTATTTAAAACCACAACCATGGACAAATTTGTGTTTTAGTATACATAATCTCAAAAGTCATATATACTCATATAATTAATGAATAAAAATACCTCTATCATTTACATCATCATTTGTTGTATCCACACCTAATTCTGAATCTTCCCGCACAATCATCTCCACCATCAAAGTCACATAAATATCCTAGTGGTGTCTTCCTCTTTAAAGATCATCCTACTTTGCTTCTCATTCTTAATCTTCTTTTTTTGTAGAATATTTCCTTTTCCAACTTTAGGCTTTAGCTTAGTCATTCACTTATCTAAACCATGAACCCATACTGTACATTAGTGCTTTGCATAAAATGGCAAGCTCTTGACTAAATGAGTCACCAAGCACTTGCATTTGGCATAATTTTAGTTTTTAGCAGTAACTTCTCGAAATGATTATTCTTTCGTAGGTGCAACTGTGCAAGAACTCTTTCTGATTTTATCTTCTTGGTGATCTATTTTATTCAAACCTCAAATTGTAACAAATATCTATGTCCATCCTAATAGTTCCATTGCTTCCAAACATAGTCATCTTGAAAAAGATCTAACTCACCTTGTTTTGCATTGCTTGATAATTTTATTTTTAACCTTGGATGCAAAAAAAATTCCATCTGCATTTAAGTATATAACCATCGTCAGTTCAGTAATAAAGAAACCTAAATAATACTCCAAAAGAATAACATTCCAAAAGAATAACATTCAATCGCCCCATCTAATTAAACTAACTAAATTATAGTAATGAAATCAGCTTATTCAACAAATCATCTTGCAAATCCTAAATCCTAATAACGGCCTTTCTTGTATGGATAAAAATAAATGGAAAACTTCAATAAACAAATAAAATTATACTGATGAGTGATGACCTTTGATTTTATTTGAGCCAGATAATCGAACCTGAGGGGTTTGCAAAATCAACACAAGTTCCAATACTTAAGACATTTTTCCTATCTGAGATAAAAGAGAAATGAAGTTTGCAAACCAACACAAGAGCGTGGTCCATTCTTCTAAGTGCGTGTTTGGTAAATAAGACAGCTTATGCCTTTTTCTTATAAGTAATATTGCTCGTGGAAACACTAGATTTTGAACAAAACTCTATTCGCATGAACTTTAAAATACATAATAGTTTAGGAGTTCTAGGTCAACACATTCTTAAACTTCCACAAAATTGTAACATACTAATCAGAAATAATTACTTAAATTTTAGCTAAATGGGAACATGTCAACCTGGTCAATGGGTCAAAAATTGTTTAAAGTCTATTAAACTCTAACCATTATCTAACCTTATTCAGTGTAGACCTTCAAGCTATTCAATTGTGGTTTATCAACTTGTGAAATGGACCACGCTGGAATGTCTCGTGATTGTAAAATGATGTTCTCGATATGAAGTTGTTGCTACTATTTGTAAGATTGAATCATCACCTTTGTCAAACAACAAAGAAATTTTCTAGTTAATGAGTCAATATCCCTAAACACCTGAAGTACACAACTCGTGAGGCTAAGACACACAATACAAAAATGTAAAATTGAGCATGTATATGGTGAAAGTAGCAACAAAGAATCATTTGGTAGCAGTACAAGTTTTTTGACTTATTCTCATTATTCACATATCAGTTTCTTACTTGGTTTTCTTAGTATTCAACAACATTCACTTATTAAAGGTCTTTTTATGCATTTAGATCTAGAAGATGCCAATGAAATTATGGTAATGTTAAGACCCATGATAGAAGACACCAAAATATATAACAGTGTCTGTCATTTCGCCTATGGGGAACCTTTGTGAATATAGAAACTGTCCACAACCCACAAAACTACAAAATTTAGTTTGACAGACAATGCAATCAACAATGAACCTGACTTATAGGGTGCGTGTCGTTGAAAGAAAACACTCTTGTTTTCCACTTGATATAAATAGAGATTGCGTTAAAATAAAAAAATTTCCATTATTTTCTCCACAAAATAGAAAATTCGCATTTACCAAAGTTAACAAAAGAAATTAGTAAAACACATTCTTGATGTTTTCTTTGTTTCCCTTTAACTCAAAACCAACATTTATTTTCTTCAAAATAGAAAACAATTTCATTTCAACGCGTATTCTATGTTTTGTGGAGAATTAAACCCTTTTCTTTTTTCTACAAAACTAAAGAAAAAAAAATCAAATTTTGTGTACATTATTCATAATGTCATTTGCCTTTATTTGTTTCACTTAAGTTATTGAATACATGGCTTAGGTTCATTACCCCTGATCTGCTAATTAAATAAAAACATGAATCAGATCACCAATATATTATGAATAACCTTGATGTTTTCGTGTTTCCTATGATAGATTCACAGCAACAGCAACATGTCCATTTGGATTGGGGTGGGGTTCCTAACGTCACGAATGACAATTACAATGCCAGTGGTAATGCACCTCCTCCATCAAACAGCCAGGAACAACAGCAACAGCCACAGGACTCTCCAACAGCAACAGCAACAGCAGCACCAGCCACGGATCAAAATGCAGTTGCAGCATCGGCCCAAGCGGCTGCAGTTTTGTTAAGAGAGAAGAAGAGAGAGGAAATGAGGCAGCATAAACGAGACGAACAAGGGCTACATCTGCTTACCTTGCTGTTGCAATGTGCCGAAGCCGTTTCAGCTGATAACTTTGAGGAAGCCAACAAGATGTTACTAGAAATCTCAGAGTTGTCAACTCCGTATGGAACATCTGCTCAGCGGGTTGCAGCATACTTCTCCGAGGCGATGTCTGCTAGGTTAATGAGTTCTTGTCTTGGGATATACACAACCCTTCCTCCAAATGTAGCACTTCCTCAAGCCCTGAAAAAGATGACTTCCGCTTTCCAAGTGTTCAACGGTATCAGTCCCTTTGTCAAATTCTCGCATTTCACAGCTAATCAAGCGATACAGGAGGCGTTTGAGAGGGAAGACAGGGTTCATATCATCGATCTTGATATAATGCAAGGCTTGCAATGGCCTGGTCTTTTTCACATATTGGCATCAAGGCCAGGTGGGCCACCTTTTGTCAGACTAACGGGATTAGGGAACTCGTTGGATGCCTTAGAGGCAACAGGAAAACGCTTGTCTGATTTTGCGGACAAATTGGGACTCCCGTTTGAGTTCTCAGCTGTGGCTGATAAAGTTGGGAATTTGAACCCGGAAAGGTTGAAGGTCAGCAAGAGAGAGGCTGTTGCTGTTCACTGGTTGCAACATTCTTTGTATGATGTTACCGGCTCCAACACCAATACTTTATGGTTCCTCCAAAGGTATTATACATATGCTTGGTTATTTATTAATAAATTATACATTTTAGACTAGTTGGTACCAATATAAAATGAAATTCACATATATGTATGGAAGCAAAAAGCTCATTGCTTGACAGATCCTAATTAGTTTTAAATAGCACTAGCACGGTACCCGCGCGATGTGG
The DNA here is from genome assembly GCA_026074375.1 of Tanacetum coccineum. Lineage (NCBI taxonomy): Eukaryota > Viridiplantae > Streptophyta > Magnoliopsida > Asterales > Asteraceae > Tanacetum > Tanacetum coccineum. The sequence continues at coordinate 62,512 of BQNB010004474.1, read as the reverse complement.
CCGCGGGTACCTTATAAAAAAAATTGACGGGTACCGTGTAATTAAAAAGGGGCAATTTCATATATACTCAAAAGAGACATCATTATCATGTTCTTTTTTTTGTATATATGGTGCAATATGGTAACGCAATAATCAAATAATTAGTTTTTTGTGTGTTGGCAAATGAGATTATCTAAATGCTTAATGTAAAATGATTAAAAAAGATGTTATATTGTTGAACTAATCGAATTTAACATACATGAGTTTATTTTTCTAGACACGTAACAATTTAATTAACTATAATAAATAATAAATACTCCTACATTATTATTTTGTATAAACGAACATATCACCATATAATATTGAAGAAGCCCAGGTTGATGAAGCCGAATTAAAAAAAAAAAAAACCCTACGATATCAATATATATATACCACCTCTCTTTGCCTATTTGTTTTCATGTTTTATTCTTCTTCTTCTACTGTGCTACATGTGTTTTAAATTAAATACTTGTTCATTCGTTCTTTCTTAGTGGGGGTATTTTGGTAAATAGGATAGAATGTCATAACCGCGTTTTACAAAAGCATGGGATGAGTAGCTTTTTATGTCTGCGCTTTGAAGGTTTACAAACGCTAATAATTGATCAAAAGTCTTTTGCCAAACACGACAAACGGATTAATTACGTTTTTGAATCGTGATAATCAGATAATCTAGACACAATCACAATACACCCCTTAGTAGAATGTTATAGTTTCTTTATCTTTACTTTGAAAATGAGAACGCATTTTGTGTTATATTGGTTTGTATAATAAACTTAATTACTTGTATTTTCATTTAGGGGGTGTTTTAATAATGACGTTAATTAGATGTTGACTTTATATTTGTTGCTGTATTATTTGATTGTACACATTGCTTAATGGCTTGTAATTGCTTAAAATCTTTTTATGGAAATCTTAAGAAAAATTAGGGGAGAAAGTCTAAAATGCTTTGTATGCAGTATATATAGATATAGATTAGTAGTACTAATTAGTGCATGGATTAACTTGTCTAGTTGTCTCTCAGATTGGCCCCAAAGGTGGTGACCGTGGTAGAGCAGGACTTGAGTCATGCTGGATCATTTTTGGGAAGGTTTGTAGAAGCAATTCACTATTACTCAGCATTGTTTGACTCACTGGGATCAAGCTACGGGGAAGAAAGCGAGGAAAGGCATGTTGTGGAACAACAGCTGCTATCCAAGGAGATAAGAAATGTGTTGGCTATTGGTGGGCCATCTAGGAGCGGGGAAGTCAAGTTCAACAACTGGAGGGAGAAGCTCGAGCAGTGCGGGTTCAAAGGTATATCTCTTGCAGGAAATGCAGCTGCCCAAGCAACACTTCTTCTTGGGATGTTCCCTTCTAATGGTTACACGTTGGTCGAGGACAAAGGCACCTTAAAGCTAGGATGGAAAGATCTTTGTTTGCTTACCGCATCTGCTTGGAGACCTTAGTATCTGCCAAAATGAAAACTCATCGGGCAATAGGTAAAAAGAAAAAAAAGTTAATGCAACAATTTTTGAGGGATGATTTTATGATATTTGTTCTTTATCCGCTTATGTTCATAATCTATTGTTATTTTTTGTTCTTACAATAGCATGCCTTCCTCTTTCCTTGCTTCCTGTTCATAATCTATAGGTTAAGGTCCAAGCCTAATCAAGTGTTTATGATCCATTAAATTTAGGGTTTAGAATTTATGTTGGCTTATTCTCAAAGCTATTTTATATTATAAATAGATATGCTATCTTATGTAATTGACAAGCCACTCAATCAATATTAATCTCATTATTCAACATGGTATCCGAGCTTTAAGTTAGATCAACCAACAAAATTTGCTATCATCCGTTCATTGGCTACTTGCCGGTGATCCGGAGGGATCTTGATTATTTTCTCTTTATTGTTGTTTTTTGATTAGGATTTTGTTTTTCCGTTTTCAATGCATAAACCTTATCACACAAAACCCTAGCCGTAAAAAATATGTTGATTTGCCATTAAACAACCATTTTCTTCCTCGTCTAATTGTTTTCGTTGTCGAATATCATTGTCAATGACAACAAAAGTTTATTACCAAATTGCCGCTCTCTCCAAAAGGCAAAGCAAGCCATGTCGTAAAAAAATAGCAAACGTCATAAAATGGAGGAACAGCGAAGCAATATACAATTATGTCGTCAAATACAAGTCTATCTTCGTGCAAATGAACAACAAAGAAGAGAAGTAAAAAAAGATAAAAAGAAGGTGATTTCAACACTATATCCAGTTTGTAAGTCTGAAAACCTTCCGTTCAAACTGAAGAAGAGTGTTAGATGATAGGTTAAAGCCCAAGCCTAATTAAGGGTTTAGGGTCCATTAAAATTAGGGTTTAGAGATTACGTTGACTTTTTCTCAAAGCTATGTTCTATTATAAATAGATATGCTATCTTATGTAATTGGCAAGCAACTTAATCAATATTAATCTCATTATTCTAACATTGATATGCTAACTAACCTTCTATGTTATACTAGACGAATACCCGCGCATAGCGGCGGAAATTCCTAGTGGTAAATAGTTATAGTGATAAAAAAAGTTTATGGGTTATAAACGAAAAATAATAAAAATTTGATGGTTTGGAGATTAAACATAATGTTTTAAAACCCGGTTCGACCCAGCCGGTTCTGGTAGGAAAAAAAGGTCGAATTAAACCGTTTTTTATATTTTCGAAATCCGATTAGACCCGCTGGGTTTGAAGTGACCCGGGTCAACCCGGTTTTCGATATATATCTCTACATTATATATAAGAGGAGGCATGCCACATATTAATTCCACGTGTCATCCCATAATGCCACGTCATAAATCCATGTCATCATAGTTGCCATGTCATGAGGTTTTTTTAAAACAAAATTCGGTTTTATTAAAAAATGGTTCTTTGCATGATTTGAATTTGAGTTGTTTGTAATATTAACAAACCACTCAACCACTGGACTATGTGATTTTTTTATTATATATTGCAAGTTAAAATATATAAACCCATGTAAACAACTATTACTCTTGATCTACGGTTTTTTAAAATTTTGTATCACTTAAAACCCTAATATTGATTTCCTTTAATCTGTGGACTTCGAACTTACAGGTAACTAACAGAAGTCATATTTTGATACACCGGGATCTGCTGAAACCGAATCACTTACGCAACTTGGATAGGATTGGAAAGGAAAAGGTTTGCGTGTCTATTTTATAAAACATGTGGTATGTTTCACTATAACTCTTCTCTTAGTACTTATAGATTCTAAATCAATTGAGTGCTTTAACCAAGATTATGGAACCTGCAGTTTTGGCTATGCATAGTAATTTGCTCAAATTTAAAAAGCTACTACAAATGAAGGTATAGGAATTTGCTCAAATTTAACATTGACCATGCATTTACTTTTTTATAAACATGCTGGTGTTTTCGAATGTAGTTTTTTGTATGATAAAATTGCATATTAAGTGTTTGATAAAAATAGTCAATGTAATAGCTACAACAGGTTGAGCCTACTAAGGCATAATACAACAATATTATATCCCAACCATGGATTAAAGTAGAGAGTTTACGATATGAATACCTATGACAACATGTCAACTCTTTAGTATTTGATTTTTTAGTTTTCATTGTCTTTTGGTAACTGGTAAATATATGGTTGTTTCTACTCGTATTTGTTAATGATAGATAATGGCATTCAAGTCATCAAACAAAATGCAAATAAAGTAGGAGCCATATTATTGAGTTGGAGATTGTTTGGTTGTAAGTAGAAGATTAAACATGCAGTAAAATACATAATTTGGGCTTATTCAATATAACATGTACCAGTTAACCATTTTTCTCCAAATCGTAAGCAAAAACTTTTATAATAATGCCATTTTTGAAAAGCTAAGATGATTGATGGCCTAATTTATTGCAACTTTTTTATTGTAGATGGCAAAAGGAAGATGAGATATGAGTGAATGGTAATCATTGTATTGTAATTTACCGATTAGCATGCTTTTAGTGTTGCAAGCTCAGAGCGTGAAGAACCGGCACAACATGGGTGGTAGAATGAGCGAGTAAGGTAACATGTCAAAAAGGGTTCAGTCAACAAAAAAAAAATCTAGTTTTAAATTTTTTAGCACTTCTTTTAACAAGGTATGGTAAAAGTACATTTTTAAATCATATAACCAGGAAAAAATATCTTGATTGTAACAGAAAAGCCTCAAGCGACAAGCGACAAAGCATCATATTCTTGGTATATATCTCGAATGATTCACACACATCAACAACGATATAAAAAACCATGTTTCAACAATTTTTTAGACGATCAAAGTTAAGAAAGAACTTTGATTCTTAGTAGAGTTACTTTGGTTTGGGATTTCTTATATAAGTGCTTAACTGTTTATCGTTTTGCTGATAAGCATGTTCAAGTGTGTGGCAAAAATTGCTTATTTGTTTTTTTTCTACACTGAAAATAGCACTTAAAATAAGAAGGTTGATAAATGCTTATATTTTACCAGATAAGTAGGTTAAAATTAGCAATTCCAAACGCCCCTTAAGCATAGCATTCAGTCTTTTATGTTTTTTCAGATCATGTTATGAAAAGAGTAGGAAGGACTATGTAATTTTTACCGTTGGAATGATGTTTTTGTTGTGTAGATGTTATAGGAGTGTGGAATTAATCAAGTTGAACTTTTTTATTGGAATGTAGGGAAGCTATAGTAACTTGGATAAAGAAAAAGACTGGAATTGTTGTGTACAATGTAACAAGTGTAGAACATATTCGAAATTGTTACAGGTTGCAATATGTCGGTTTGATAAGTTTTGAACTTCAATCCCAATTTACCCTCCATTTCATCATACTTTTCTTTATTAGCGAGTTACTCTTTATATAGGGTTCTGAATGCGAAGGAACTTGTTGTAGCTTCAATCCTTGATGATACTTTTAACTTTTATCAAATTCCTAATGTGGCCAAGCTTTTCCACATCGATTCTGATGGAAAACGCCCAGCTTTAATGCAGTTCCGTCATTAGTCAAGTGTTTGGAAAGAGATGACAAATTTCTTATCCAAACATGTAAAAATGTGTTAATTTGTTTATTAGTTTCATTATCAATGGGCCAAATGGGTAAACTTTGGGTAAATTTTTAGACCTTGTTTATAAAAAAAGCACCAGCCACCTCTAATAATTCCCATAAACTAATAGTATAACTTGCCACATATAAGCTGAATAATTAACAGGTTTTTTCTGGTATGATGTCCCTTTATGCCTTAAGTTTCATGCAAGTAAGCGAGAAGGGGTCAAATTAAGCCGTAAATCCACATATTAAATTGTCAAAGGTTAGTGTTCCATTTATTTCTACATTTTCATTGTTGTAGCAACTTCGTTGTTGATATATTCAACTCAAGAAACACAGAATCACTATTTATAGTAAAAAGGTTTGTGAAGTTATGCATTTAAAGTACATTTTATGTCTTCTTTTGTTGAACATGTTTGAAAGAAAAAATTACCCAAATCGTACTATCGTGAGTTGAGGTTTCTGTCTCTGGATGTAAACAACAATTTATCTATTTGATCTAGAATATAGCATAAACAAACTGACAACTTAAAGTTATTTCCTTTTTGGCTTTCAGTATCATGAACAAGTTGACTCCGGAAAAATTTGATCTTCTCAAGGGTCAAGTTATCGACTCAGGGATCACAACAGCTTATATCCTAAAGGTTTGTAATTTTGTTTACTACATTCTACACCTCATTCAATTTACCTTTATAATGTAAATTGGAATTACAAATATGGTTACGTACTCAATTAAGGGTGTCATTTCATCGATATATGACAAAGCTAGTTTTGAGCCAACATTTTTCCCCATGTATGCTCAATTGTGTTCAGATCTCAACATGAACTTTCCCGTAACTACAAGTATGTTTATGCATACACTATGAGTAGAGTTATTATTATTATTTTTATCTTTTGTTTTACTCTTTATAGGACAAGAATTGACTGCTATTGGATGATCCACAAGGGCTTTAAATGTAAGTTCATCATACCACCCGTACCTAATATCTAACAGCTCTGATAATACTGGATTAGCTGTCATCAGTTTTGACAACATTGATGCTTCATAGGCTTACTGAATAATCGATCCGCGAGAAATAAAAGTTAGAAGCAGAAAATATTTTCGATATATTGGCTCCCTTACCACACCTCCATGTACCAAAGATGTTATTTGGACCCTTGTTAACAATGTAATATAATCTTTTTATAGGCTCTACAACATTATATGCATTTACATCACCAAATGTGAAATTTGTACCTTTTGTATTTGAAATATTTATTAGGTGAGAACGGTTTCACGAGAAAACAATTATATGTAATCCGCGAAGCTATCTATGACGTAAGTTTTTTTGCATTTTATTTTCATTAGTAACTAACTATCTTATGTGACATACAAATTAATTTTATTCATTGATGTAACAGGAGACAGAAGCAAACGCAGGCCGATACAAGCTTTGAGATAGGCAAATCATTCAAGGAGTAGCAGTGCTTCTCCAAAATCAATACCAACGCCAAAGACTCTATACACACATTGAATTAAGAAAGGTACGGTTACTGAAATGCCTCATTACTTTTTGAGCATACTGTCATGTTGTGTCTTCCATAGTTTGGCACACCTTTTTCATCATGATGTATCTCTAGAAATAGTATATAACATGTATCTTATAATCATATCTCTAAAATACAGTGGTCGATCAAATCTAATTTTGAGCTTAATTAAAGACTAGAATCCTACCTTAATAATATTATGTTCTCTTTCCAGCAAAGTGGTGAGTTAGTATTTCATCAGATTCCTTCCTTAGTATCCTTCAAATAACCAGCAACAAATCAACAAGATCTTATACTGGAGGTTAAGGATCATGTTACCATGGGGGTTGCAATATGTCAGTTTGATAACTTTTGAACTGCAATCCCAATTTACCCTCCATTTCATCATACTTTTCTTTATTGCGAGTTACTCTTTATATAACTTCAATCCTTGATGATACTTTTAACTTTTATCAAACGGTAGATCCTAATGTGGCCAAGCTTTTCCACATCGATTCTGATGGTAAACACCCAGCCTTGGTCCTGCTAAAGAAGGATGCTGAGAAAGTTACCCATCATGGTCAGTATCGTTCACCCATTTCTATACTTATCATTACTTTATGTTGATAGTGGCATTCTGTCATTTTTCTATGTTTTCATTTGTTGTATTTCTTACTGATGGTCCATCATGAAGTCTGCAATTAATGAGTTTGTTTTTTGATGCGGTTGTCGTAAGGGACTTCTACAAGAAGTTTTACAACTCCCTAGGCAGAGTACCTAACCGTTGTAGTAGTAGTATAGGCAAGACTCAGAGGTTGTTATCGTTCTTTCAGGAAATAGGTTGGGAAGGTTTGATCACGGTCTAACAGAATTCTAGGGGAAAAGAACGAATTAAAGGGAAAAGAAAATAAGTAAAAGAAACTAGTACTCCCCTAGTTTGCTCAATAATGGAGAAAAAACATGCGATAACTGGTTAAATCGTCCTCCAAGAATCATCCAATGAAATTTCCTAAGAACTTCCAAGCTTCTTCTCATCAAATATAACTTGTAATCAAAGACAAAGACAACTACACCAAGCATAAAATGTGCGATATAATAATATACAGTGTGAAATTAGGGTTGACTCTATACAATAGTAAAGATAGGATGAGATAATTGTTAAACTCATGGTTTTGCGGGTTTATAAAAGAATTACAACTTTCTTAAGTGTTGTACAAGTTTTATTTTCAAAAATACTTAAAATTTTTGAGTTTTCCTGTAACTGGGCATTTGACGCCGTCAGGAATATCCTGACCCTGTAACAAGTGTTGTGGTGACGGCGTCGCGTGTAACTCGTGACGTCGTCTCCACACTCTATGAAAACTCATTTTTCGTTTTTGATGAAAATTTTCTTGCACTCATTCTTATAAGTTATTTTCCTGTACAAAATGCTGCATAAAAACCTGAGAATTAATAATTCAATCATATGACTCAAAACTGACGCGAATTTATCTAAACAATTTATTTTAAATGTTTGAATTTGGTTCTAAAAACCGGATATTTTCCCTACACTTATTTTGTTGCAAAATATCTTTGATTGCAAATAAGACGAAGTTACAAACAAACAAAACATGATTATAAAATAATTTAAACATAATAAAAAAATAATGAAGAGTTAAAACACAAGACACTCCTAATATACGATAAAAGTAAATATTAGGTTGCCTCCCAAAAAGCGCTTGTTTTTTTTCGAGTCACGAGCCTGACTCTACCCTTATTTAACAGAAAAAGGGGAGGGTTCCCCTACACTTGAGTTCAAGTGCGGGTGATAGTTACGGTACACACCATTGTTGTTAGAAGGGGTCACATGATAAAAAATTGGTTGTTGAATCATATGCTTCAAATGGTGTATTTCTTTAATCCTAACATTCTCTACTTCTTTTGGCCTAATGGGTGAGTTAATGCCTCTTTCTAGAAAAGAAACTTCTTTAAGTTCTAATTCCCAATCATTTTCTATCATCTCCATATTCAAAAAATCATCACCTAGGGATCCACTTTGTCATAATAAACCTGGTTTAAATCCATAATGTTTCTTGAGGTTGCCTAAAGCTGGGGTGATAGTATGCCACGTGGGGTAAAGGTGGTTTAATAATAGTTAATGGATCTACTACCTTCTTCCTAAAACTACCCGAAATACATGGGTTAATGGGCGGGTCGGTTCCTCTTTTGTCTCCTAGAATTACATCTAAGGATGAAGAATCTGGTAAAAGTTGAGGCTCCGGTTCATCAACACTAGGAATTTTCTTAGAACTAAGAGTAATGTCATGATTACAAGTATTCAAGCCTAAATCCTATAGTTGTGGTTTGTCTAAGGGTTCTACCTCTATCGGGATTCCTAAAGTCTCTTCTACTTCTTCCAGGTAAGTCACGGGCGGTGTGTATTCCTCAAATGATAGTAGGAATTGTGGGGTACTTTTTGGGTTTAGATTTTCCGCATCATGTCGGGACTTGATGTTTCGGTTATTCCTTGTACCAGGCTTAAAGCCAGAGGTACTTTCCCTTACAAGATGTGGGCTGGGGAGGATTGTGCGAACATGTTTGACACACAGTGACTTAGGTGAGACGGGTTTGGGAGTATGGAAGGATGCATTTTTCGTAAGTGTTTCTGAAAATTTACATTCATTAAGGGGTTCCAGATCCTCAGTGTCTGGATACCTTGTGATCTTCTCAATCTTTTGACTCTATTTTTTTCCATCCTTATTTATTTCTTTTATTTCCCTACAACCTCTAAAGAGAGTTGCATGAAATCACTTCCAATTATACCCATGTACTGTTCGAGTTGCTTAACTTTCTCTTTTTAATTGAGAATGAAATTCATCACAAGATTCTCGAATTCCTCTTGTCGAGATGGTTCTGAGGGTAGTTGTAGGTCCTTGTGTTGGATCTATATAGCCTTTGTAAGACAATAGCTAACTTGAATAAATCCAAATCAACTATGTAAAAGACACTGACTATGAATATCAAGTGTTAATGCGGAATCTTAACACAAGTATTAAGAAGAACACAATAGATTATTTTTGTGTTTTTATATTTTATAGAAAGCAGGTAAATCATATGTTTGAGAGGTTTGGTTGGTTTTAGCTATTAAACTAAATAATAAACTACGCTAATGGTGATAACAATATAATAAAAAGATTGTATTCATTTAATCATGTATTACTCCCTAGATTGCTTCTCCTAGTGTTGTTGCTTTGTCACACTTGTGATGATCTATGTAACTATTTCCTAAGTCATGAACAGATTACACGAACCCGCCGTCTACTTAATATTCCATTGAGGCAACGCACAAGTAAGGTAGTATGAAGACTATTACAAGGCCCCAAGAGTATATTCAATGCATTTGAAATATATTAAAAGGTTTGCTCACCATATAACGCTGGCAAGGTAGTAATGAAGACTGTTACCCACATGGTATCCTTTCTACTACAATCATGTTTCCCTAGACAATATCAACGTGATACAATAAAAGCTGGTATTCTAAAGCCTAACATGCATATTCATCACAAGAAGCAACACCACTAAGATCTACATTCTAGGTTTCATACAATCATAAATGAACATAATAAGGAGTTTAGCCAAGCATGTTAAAGATAAAGCAAGAACAATAAATAATCAAATAACAAGACATATTGAATGATTAAGATAATCTTACTTGATTAAAACATGAATTGAAGGAGTTACAATAGGGTTTTGAAGCCTTAAAATCGTCCTAATAAGTTGCGAAATGAACTAGGGTTCGTCTCCCTTTTTTACTCTAAAGTTACACACTTAAAAACCCTAATTTCGGGTTTGTATATATAGAAAAATCGTTGCGACGGCGTCGTGTTTTAATCGTGATGCCGTCGTAAAGTAGAATATTCTAGATCTTGGGCTGGGTTCGTGCGAAGTTACGCCATCGAGAGATGTTGTGACACCGTCGTGGGATGAATCGTGACGGCGTCACGTGTATCTTATGACGCCGTCTCTAGCCGCTGAGAACATAATCTTGAGAGATGTTGGTGTAGGTCCGAAGTCTTGTCCGTTTCTTCTCTAAATGAGCCCAAGTCATGTGTATTTTCTCCAAATGCCTTTCAAATGCTAAATACCTAAAAAAGAACGATTAAGTACCTATTTTGGGCATAAATGCACGATTTAAGGGGTTAAATGACCCCGAAAAAGTGTATAAAATGTCACCAACCATAGTCGTCACTTGACATATTTTTCATATTAACAATTCCCCCAAAACTCGATTGGACATTACCGACGTGATCAAGACTTCGTTTTCCGAAACATTTCTCAAATTTCACTAGTCAACCACCCAGAATATAAATAACCCAATAATAACTTTTAAAAATGATTATTATACATGATAAACCATCAATTACCACGATTCTCATAAAATCACCATCATCAACACGGTACAATATTCTAAATAAACTGACAAACGTCAAATAGTCAAAGGACTAAATTAGAATATTTGAAGCACAAAAAGGGCAAGGGTTACAACAAAGTTAAGGTATCTAAACCGAGGCCTACTACCAAGGACCTAAAGAGGTTCGTGGCTTTTGTTCGTAGGTTGGATCCAAACTTATCAAGTAAAAAAAGATTTGTGATGTGCTGTTTTCTTCGGGAAAGTAATACAATACAATACAAATAATAACCTCCAGCAAAGTGATTAAACTTCTACAGGTCATATTCATCAATCAACAAAAAAAAAGCTAAGGTGATGAAAAAAAAAGATAAGGACTATGGATCTTTTTCGATTAGTTTAAATAAAGAATCGTGAAAAAGCCAACAAGGAATGTAAAAACCGCTTCTCCAAGACTAAAGATCGTCATAGGCACTCCAGTTGCTTCTCCAAACGATCGTTGCAATTTGTTAGTATTGTGGATTGTATCTTAGGTGTTTTTAGGTATCTATATTATTTTAGGTAATGGTTAATTTGTAGTGTCATTGGTTTCTTTAGTCCATTTACGAGGTAGTGTTTGGGTAAGTTTTAGGTTGGTTTGTAGGCGTATTTTATTTCTTGGTTGATGTGGTAGTCGTAAGGGACTTCTACAAGAAGTTTTACAACTCCCTTGGCAGTGTACCTAGTCGTTGCAATGTAGTATAAGCAAGACTCGGGGGTTGTTATCGTTCCCGGGGAATTGGTTGGGAAGGCTTGATCATGGCCTAACAGAATTCTAAGGTGGAAGAATATATTTTAGTGTTTTTAATTTTAAGAAAGCCAGTCACATCTATGGTTTGAGAGGTTGGTTTGTTTAACTATTATCTAAACTAATTATAATCTAAACTACTGGTGATAACTTTATGATAATTGAATGTATTTACTTAATCATGTCATTACTAATCATATTACTTTTCCTAATCCTGCTGCCTTGTCACACTTGTGATGATCTTGTAAGTATTTCCTAGGACCCAGAACGGATTACCACGAACCCGCCGTCTATTTAATATTCCGTTAGGGCAACACACAAGTAAGGTAGTATGAAGACTATTACAAGGCCCCTAAGAGTATATTAAAAATGCCGTGTGAAAAAGACCTTAAAAGGATCAACCAATAATGGGGGTAAGGTAGTAGGAAACAAAAAGATACCTTGATGTAATCCTTTCGACCCCACTCGCGTTTCCCCTAGACGGTCTACAAGCGGATACAGGACAAAATGCTGGTTTCTAAAGCCTAACCGTACATTCTTCAACAAGAACAACAGTACTAGGAATCTACAAACTAACTTTCATGCAACCATAACAATAAAAAGGAGGGTTTAGCCTCGCATGTTATAATAAACAGAAGAGAAATTCAATCAAACAACACATAAACATATTGAAAGATTAATTAAAAATAACCATACATGAATTAAAACATGGATCCAAGTAGTATAATAGGAGTTTTGTGCCCAAAAAAAGACTTATAAGCTGCTACAAGGCTAGGTTCGTCTCCCTAAAGTTATACAAGTTACACACTTGAAACCTAAAATCGGTTTTATATTTATAAGATACTCGCTGCGACGCACGTCACTTTATTGTACTCCTGACGCCCGTCGCCACGTAGATGGTCAGATCACTTTAATTCTACACGTCCGACATCGTCGCTGAATCTCTGACGCCGTCACCATGAATGTCATGACGCCGTCGCTTTCAAGGCTTCAAAATACTTTGAGGTATCTTAGATATGATATGAGAGTGTATGTAAATAGGTTATATAAATTTTGTATGGTTGGTTTGAAGGGGGGGGGTTGAGCCGTGAGCTATGAGGAGAGAAAGAGAGGGATTTTGTTTGATTTTTAGCTAAGTGTATGCATGTGTGTTTTTATCTCTTGCAATATAGGAGTTATATAAGTGAAGGACTAGTCAAAGTAATGAAAACAAAGACCAAAGACTATGGTCTAAGGGGGGTGCGGCAAGATGAGGGTTTTGGGGGATTTGATGGTCAAATTCACTATGTTACTAGCTAGGTCATACTAACTATCATAAGTACACCACTAGTTCTTAAATGCTTATGTTTTCTTGCCATGAAAAAGTAGAGATCATCCCCTAAAATTATGGAAATGTGTTGGTTAAATATCTTGGTAAAACTACAAGTATTACTTGCAATATTATGGTAAAAAGAAAGAATCACTTTGTAGGAAAAGAAAAGAAAAGGTGTAGCTAGCATATAAAGTATACTTGTAAAATGAATAAGTCTTGGCTTATTTCTATAAATATGGGGCGTCCCATTATATAATCGTGGTTAAAGTTTTATAACTTTGATCATTGGAATTTAAAATAGGCATTTGTTGAAGCGTAGAAATATTTTTGTGGTTCCGGGTATGCTTAAACGTACTTAATCGCGAAATGTATACACTTTACGTATCCGATAAAAATAAAATGAACAAAGATCATAATTATTCTCAAAATAATTATTTAATACTTGATTGATGTAAACGCTTAATTGTTTGATGCCCGTTTACATTGAACGCTAATTTTTAGCTTACGCGATTTAGCTTAACATTTACGATTTAAAGCAAACGCGTACAATACAAAAGGTACATTATGGATTTATCGACGTCGTCAATGACTTGAAAACACAGGGTGTTATACCGAGACACAATGATTTATAGTGGTTCGACTACGAAGCTCCTCTTCGCCCTACCCTACTCCCTGAGTATCCGACGTAGGAGTTCAATGCACTATGCTAACAAGCTCCCTTCAGGCGGAGAAAACCGTACAACGTCGCTTACAATATTTTCCAACACTAAGCTAAATGTCGAGTTCTTCTAAGGATAGAACTGATGAGGTGTCATTTTATACACTTTTTCTAGGTCATTTAATCCCTAAAATCATGCAAATAGGCCCAAATATTGTACTTAATCCTTTCTTTTTGTGTCTTTAGCATTTGAGAAGCATTTGGTAGGAATACACATGACTTGGGCTCGATTCGGGAAGAAACAAGGCAAAAATACAACTTTTCATATTTGTGACCACCATCATGAAGAGTTTACCAAAAGTGCCCTTTTCACCTTGATGTTGTCACACCCCGACAATGGCGGAAACTCAGGAATGCAACATAATGATAAATCATAACACAAGATACAAAATAGAAAAAACTACATTGCATAAACTCCAAGTGCTATGAAGACCATCAACCTTGAACAAACTCTCTAGAATTTAACATACTACCGGTACACTCATATAATTTAATACCGATACCAATGCTCCAGAAAAGCGACAAAGACCATACGTACACATCCGTAACGACGGAATAGACACATATGATTGCATTCAAACCTTAACTCGAGAAAGTTAAAGGTACAAATTATCTTGGATATCAATAATGGATACCCGAATTCCTAAAGATCTAAAGGCGAACCTCACATTTTTGGAGTAGAATTTTGAGGGTTTTTGTGCTAGTCAAACACATTCCTATCCATGAGACGCTATCAATACTTGGTTTTCGTCGGTATGTGTCATAAAATTTTTTTAGTCAAAATTACATTTTTATGATATGTTTCGATATATTACCCATCATTTTAAGGAACAAGCAAATGACAATTGAAGAAATAGTTTCTAAGGCTTATTTTCCCCTTACACTTAAGTTGCACATTTTCCACAATGTTCTATAGAAGTACCCGTAAAAATGAATAAAGGGATAAGAAAACAAGGAAAAAAAACTAGTACTCTCCTGGTTTGCTCAATAACAGAGAAGAAACATGCGATAACTGATTAAATCGTCCTCAAAGAATTATCCAATGAAACTTCCTAAGAACTTTCAAGCTTCTTCTCACCAAATATAACCTGTAATCAAAGATAAAGACAACTACACCAAGCCTAAAATCGGCGGGATAGATATAAATACAATGAGAGTGTAGGGTTTTGACTCTATGAAAAACAGTAAAGATCGGATGAGAGTAATGATGTAATCATAGGTTTATGCATGTTTACAAAAGAATTACAAATTTTAAATATTGCACATTTTATTTTTCAGAAATACCAAAAAATTTGAATTTTTACATTCCTAGAGACGCGACGCCTTCGGGTGTAATCCCGATGCCGTCTCCAGCGTCTGTGAAAAATTCTTCTTTGTTTTTAATGAGAAATTTCCTGCACGTAATTTTATTAGTTAAATCTGAAGAAAGCACTGCATAAAAACCTAGAATAAATCGTTACAATCATATGACTCGAAACTGACGCGAATTAATCTAAAAAAATTATTTTAAATGTTTGAATTTGGTTCTTAAAAACCGAATATATTCTCCTACACTTATTTTGTTGCAAAATACATTTGATTGCAAATAAGACGAAGTTATAAACAAACAAAGCATGATTACAAAATTCATTCAAACATAATAAAACAAACAGTAAGAATTAAACACACAACACTCCTAAGTGCGGGAAAAATAAACATTGAGTTGCTTCCCAAGAAGCGCTTTTCTTTATTTGTGAGTCTTGTAGCTAGACTCGAAGTCACACATCCTTACGTGACTTCTCCTTTATCATCCAATGTTATATCGTCATCTCTGTTGGTGTCCAATACGTTTTTTTGATATGGTTTCATCCGTTGTTTATTTATGATGAATTCGTTCCCATCTTCATCATACAGCTCAATTGCGCCATTTTTCATGTCTTTGCTTATCGAAAATGGTCCGTACCATCTCGACTTCAATTTCCCGGGGAACAACCTTAAACATGAATTAAAGTGAAGTACCTTATCGCCTCTTTCATAGTTAGTTGGTGTTTTTATCCGTTTATCGTGCCATCTTTTTATTCTTTCCTTATAAGAGATGGATAATTCATAAGCATCGAGCCTCATCTCATCCATCTCATTAATCTGTAAGAACCGGTTTGCCCCAGCTTTTGTAAGGTGCATATTGCAGTTCTTAATGGCCCAGTAGGCTTTGTGTTCTAATTCGATAGGAAGATGACATGCCTTGCCATAGATTATTCAAAATGGGGTTGTTCCTAGAGGTGTTTTAAACGCTGTCCGGAATGCCATAATGCATCATCTAATTTGTAGGACCAATATTTCCTGTTGTTCCCGATGGTTTTCTCAAGGATACGCTTTATTGCCCGGTTTGTGTTTTCGACCTGCCCGTTTGTCTGCGGGTGATATGCGGTGGAGAATCGATGAACTACTCCATACGTTTCATTGCTTTCTCCATCTGGTAGTTGCAGAAATGAGTACCCCTATCACCAATAAGGTCCTTCGGTATTCCAAATCGTGCGAATAGTCTCTTGGGGAAGTTCACTACGTTTCGAGCATCACTGGTGGGAAAGGTTTGACCTTCTACCCATTTTGACACGTAGTCTATAGCTACTAGGAAGTATTTGTTTCCGTTTGATGAGGGGAAAGGTCCCATAAAGTCTATTACCTAAACATCGAATATTTCACAGACTTGGATGGACTTTTAAGGCGTTTCGTCCCTTGAAGATATATTGCCAGCTCGTTGACATGCATCGCAAACTTCGCCCAGCCGGCGTACGTCGCGGGAGATATGTGGCCAGTAGAAATCGGCTTCAAAGACTTTTCTTGCAGTAGTTGCGATACCATGATGTCCTTCAGATGGTTTGTTTGTGCTGCCTCATCTCCGGCGACGCACCTTAGTAAGATTCGGTCAACACATTATTTGAATAGGAACGGTTCATCCCAAAAGTAATGCCTTAAATCGCTAAAGAACTTTTGTTTCTCTTGGCGGGTGGATCGGAAGGACAGTACTCGGCTAACTAGATAGTTAGCGTAGTCGGCATACCATGGTTCGTTATTCTTATCAAAGACTGCCATTAATCGCTCTTCAGGGAATAGGTCCCTTATCTCAGCCTTGGTTAGCTTTCCTAGGTCGGGGTTTTCAAGCCGGGAGAGATGATCGACTGCTAGATTTTCAGCACCTTTCTTATCACGGATTTTGATATCGAATACTTGGAGTAGCAGGATCCATCTAATCAGTCGCGGTTTTGCATCTTGTTTAGTGAAGAGATACCGCAAAGCAGAATGATCCGTGAAAACGATGGTCTTGGATAAGACCAAGTATTGACGGAACTTGTCGAATGCGAAAACGACAGCTAAAAGCTCTTTCTCGGTAGTTGTGTAGTTCTCTTGTGCTTCGTTCATTGTTTTGCTGGCGTAGTGTATGGACTTAAAATGCTTGTTGATCATTTGCCCTAACACTGCTCCGACATCATAATCACTTGCGGCACACATGACTTCAGCTGGTAATGACCAATCTGGCTTGATCATAATTGAGGCATGCGTTAGTTCGCGTTTTAACTTATTGAAAGCTTGGATGCATTCTTCGAAGAAATTGAACGGGGAGTCTTTTACCAGGAGCTGGGTCATTGGGCGTGCGACTTGTGAGAAATCTTTTATGAATCTTCTGTAGAAACCAGCGTGTCCTAGAAAGCTTCGGATAGCTTTTACGTTCGTGGGGTATGGTAATTTTGAGATTGCCTCGATTTTTACTTTATCAACCTTAATTCTTGCACCTGAGACCTTATGGCCAAGGAGGATTCCTTCCTTAACCATGAAGTGGCACTTTTTCCAGTTTAACACAAGGTTGGTCTCCTCACATCTTTTCAAGGTTCTTTAGGCAGTGGTCGAAGGAATTACCAAATACAGAGAAATCATCCATAAATACATCCATTCTTTCTTTGATAAGTTCATGGATTATGGCTGTCGTACAACGCTGAAAGGTTGCTAGAGCATTGCATAATCCGAAAGGCATTCATTTGTATGCGAAGGTTCTGTAAGGGCAGGTGAATGTGGTTTTCTCCTGATCCTTCAGAGCAATAGGAATCTGTAAATACCCTAAGAATCTATTTAGGAAGCAGTAGTATTCGTGCCCTGCTAGGCGTTCAAGCATCTGATCGATAAACGGAAGTGGAAAGTGGTCTTTCCGAGTTGCGTTATTCAATTTATGATAGTCGATACATACGCGCCATCCGATGACCGTCCTTTATAGGATGAGCTCATTTTCTCATTCTTCACTACGGTCATTCCTCCCTTCTTTGGAACAACTTGGATAGGACTCACCCAAGGACTGTCGGAGATGGGGTAGATTAATCCTACGTCAAGGAGCTTTTGACCTCCTTCTTTACTACCTCTTTGATGTTCGGGTTTACTCGTCTTTGAGGTTGGACACTTGGTTTGAACTCGTCTTCCATTAGAATTTTGTGAGTACAGAAGGATGAGTCGATCCCTTTTATGTCCGCAATACTCCAGGCGATTGCCCCTTTATGATTCTTTAGAACCTCGAGGAGCTTGGTTTTCTCGACGGTAGATAATGCGGAGGAGATGACCACTGGGAGCTGGTTGTTTTCCTGGAGGAAAGCGTACTCAAGGTGTTCGGGTAATTTCTTCAGCTCTAGTTTGGGTGGTTCGATGCTTGAGGGCTTCAACTGATTTTCTGGGGCCTTCCACTCGAGTGGCTCGACCGGCTCTATCCTAGGGTAGAAGGAAACTGCTTGTACTTCGTTGGAATCTTCCTCTTCTTCTACTTCAGTCCATTTTCCGTCATGATCGACCGTGTCAACCCATTGTTCTTGGACAAGCTTATTGGTGTGATCAGCGTAATACATATAATCGTCTCGGGAGTGTTTGGATTTCATGGATTTCCCAATGTTGAAGGTGACGGTTTCACTCCCTACTCTCAGACTCAACTTTCCTTCTTGGACATCAATTACAGCCCTTGTTGTGGCGGGGAAGGGCCATCCCAAAATGATCGGGACTAGCTCGTCTTCGTCCATTTCCAAAACTACGAAATCAACTAGAAATATGAACTTACTTACTTTTACGAATAGATTCTCGCAGACCCCGATGGGGTATTTGATAGATCGATCAGCCAGTTGAATACTCATTCTGGTTGGTTTTAGTTTAGAAATCCCTAATCGTCGAAAGAGAGAGTGTGGCATGAGATTAATACTTGCCCCTAGATTAGCCAAGGCGTTCTTTACTGCTAGAGACCTGATAAGACATGGCAGTGTGAAGCTTCATGGGTCTCCTTCTTTTTGGGGCAGATTCCTTTGGATGATATCGAAACATTTCTCACTAAGTTTTACCGAGGATGCCGCTTTTTCAAGTTTTTCCTTATGTAAAAGGAGATCCTTTAAGACCTTGGCTCCCTTTGGCATGTGGATCATAGCTTTTAGAAATGACAGACTGATATGAATTTGTTTGAATATTAAGAGAAGTCGCTTATCTTCGTCATCCTTTTTCTACTTCTTCACTCTGGATGGAAAGGGCAGATTTGATGGCTTGGAGGGTTGGTAAAAAATGGATGACCGGGGGGCAGGCTCTTCATTATGTATAATGCTTGGCTTTACGCCCTCAGGTCCTTCCTTTTCGGTTGCTCCTTCAGTGTGGTTGGCAGGTGTCGGTTTTGAAGGGGTCGGGAAAAGGGGTCTCGAGTGCTAACTCCTGATCTATTTGTTATGGCAAAAGTTGGTGCTTCAGGTTTAAGAGTTTCTCTTTTCCCGATTGTGGAAAGGATTTGGGAGAATTTTTCATGCATTTCCTTACGGTGCTGGTCAAGTATATCTCCTATCCCCTTCGTGTGAGAATTCTTTTCAAGCATAAAGTTGGCGAGCTCGTCTTCAAACTTACTTCTAACAACCCATTCGGGACCATCCTCTCCTTTTTCTTTACATTTGCTATTCCCCTATGGTGGGGTATCGTCGTTCTGATAGAACCTCACAAGGGAAGGATCATCGTAGATATCTCCCCCGGACAAGTATACCTGCTCGGTTGGATTGTTCTACCTGCATTCATCGGCCTCGTGGGATCCTCCACAGTAGTCTAAAATTAGGTAGGGGTTTTTCAACCCAACCTCCCGAGTAGGTGTTTTGAGGTAGGAGATTTGGTTGCAGACCCTTTTTAAACGCCCCCTTAATGTAGGTTGCAATGCCTCTGAAATGGAAGAAACGTTCATGGATGGTAACAGGTCGTCCCACATATCGTCTTGGTATTAGATGTATTCTTCAATTCGGTTCCACCCATCCCTTTCGGCGAGAGAGTTGAAGCGGAATTAAGCGAATTGATCTAGTTTCATACGATGGTCCAGAGATATGTTATCGTGAAAGATTTGTACCAAAAGCCATTTTTGTATCCCATGATGAGGGACTTGTTTTATTAGGTTCTAGAAACGGATCTAGGCGCTTTTGATGGATTCGTCGGTCCCTTGTCTGAATCGGAGGATCATATCTCTTAGGGACGAGGTACGTCCCGTTGGAAAGAAATAATCAAGGAATCGCGATACGAGCTGATCCCATGTCGTAATTTGGGTAGAGGGTATTTTATCAAACCATGTTGATACTTTCCCTTTTAGGGAGAAGTGAAAGAAACGCAGTCTAGATGTATCCCTTGTCGCTCCGTCAGCTTGTATGTTACCAATGATACTTAAGTAATGTTTGATATGACGGAGCGGGTCCTCGCTTCTTAATCCTTGTAACATGCATGTTCTTTGAATTAGTAGGATGTCACGTGAGTCGACGATTCTCCCTGTCTGTTCAGCTGGGAGGATGATTGGGTTTTGGATACCAGAGGAATTAGGGTGAGAATGTTCATGTGAGATTTTGGGAGGGGTTGGTGGTTTGGTTCCAGTGTTGTTGGAAGAGGATGCTTCATCATCAAAGAGGTTTCTTCCGGCTATATCTAGAGATTCGTTTTGTTGTAGATGCCATGAGGCTCTCCTAAGCCTTCGGAATTGTCTTTCGGGTTCGTCGAGGGGTTTTGTTAACCTCTTAACGGTGCTATGTGTCATGGTGACAGTTTTACAAAACAGACAATACAAAAAAAAAGATAGACTACGAGAAAGCTAATATACGAATTAAATTCTCACTTGAAAGGTTTCAAGTGAGTAGAACTACGTTAAACTATGATCGAAACCTAACTATTCCTCATGCATCGATGCCAAGAACTTGATGTGAGGGTTGCGAAGACTTCACAGGAAGTTTTACAATCCCCTAGGTAGTGTACCTAATCGTTGCAGTGTAGTATAGGCAAGACTCGGGGGTTGTTATCGTTCTCTAGGGGAATAGATTGGGAAGGCTTGATCACGGTCTAACAGAATTCTAGAGGTTGAGAGAGGATTATTTTTGTGTTTTTATTTTATAAGAAAGCAGGTAAATCTATGGTTTGAGAGGTTGGTTTGTTTAACTAATTACTAAACTAATTAATATCTAATCTACTGGTGATAACTTTATGATAAGCAAATGTATTTACCTAATCATGCACTACTCCTCAGATTGCTTCTCTTAGATTCGTTGCTTTGTCACACTTGTGATGATATGTGTAAGTATTTCCTAGGTCATGAACGGATTACACGGACCCGCCGTCTATTTAATATTCCGTTAAGGCAACGCACAAGTAAGGTAGTATGAAGACTATTACAAGGCCCCTAAGAGTATATTAAATGCATGCGAAATAACTTAAGAGGGATCAACCATATAGTGGGTAAGGTAGTATGAAGATTGTTACCGATGGTATCCTTTGTACACTACTCGCGTTTCCCTAGACATATCAACAACGATACAAACAAAAGTTGGTTTTCTAAAGCCTAACGCGCACATTCATCAACAAGAACCTACATCAAAAGGATCTACAACATAAGTTTCATGCAATCATAGATAAATACAAAGGAGGGTTTGGCCTCACATGTTATAAAGAAAGCAAGAAGATAAATCAATCAAACAACACATAGACATATTGAATGATTAATGATAAATAACCTTACTTGATTAAAACATGGATTCAAGGTAGTACAATAGGGTTTTGAGGCCCTAAAAACGACCTATAAAGCTCCTAAAACGACTAGGGTTCGTCTCCCTAGGTTTATACAAATTTATCCCAAAGTTACACACCTAAAACCCTAAAAACGGATTTATATTTATAAAGATGTCGACGCGACGACGTTGCTTTGCAATCCAGACGCCGTCGCCACGTAGACGATTCTAGATCATCTTTTAAGTCGGCCACGTCCTGACACCGTGGTGAAATTCTTGACGCCGTCACTAGATAGATCACGACGGCGTCGCTTTATGCTTGCGACGTCGTCTCCAGCCACTGTTTGCATAAATCTTCAAGAGATTTGGTGTAGGTCCGTAATCTTGTCCGTTTTCTTCTCCAAATGAGCCCAAGTCACGTGTATTTCCTCAAAAAGCTATCCAATTGCTAAAAACCTAAAAACAAACGATTAAGCACGTAATCTGGGCATATTTGCACGATTTAGGGGGTTAAATGACCCTGAAATAGTGTATAAATGACACCTCATCAACAACCAAACAAAAAACACACTTTCTCCCAAAAGTAGTATTCTTCTTTAGCTTGGTAATTTCAGTTTCTAATTCTTCCTTTTTGATCTCCATTGCTTCCATTTGTATCTCTATTTCAATTTGATAAACCTTAAAATCATCCTGAAGAATCTCAAGTTTTTCTTGTGCAGATAACTGACCTAAGAAGTGTGCCCTTGCTTCATCATTCAAAGTTAAATAGAGCTTTAAAAGCTGAGTTTTGTACCACTCATTTGGTATCCCATGATCAATCCAATAGAACGAATTACAATGTGGCATACCAGGATTCTGAAAAATATAAATTAACGAGGTTTGTAACGGACCGATAACCCCAATGACTATTTCCATAAATTGTTTATATTTTTTTTCAAAAATAGTCCATGGGTTATCGTTCCGTTGCAAAGTTAGTCATTAAGGACTGATAAGTGTAAAATACACATATCCATTCATGCTTAAAATAGCCCAATTAAACCCAAAACAGACCAAAAATAGCAAAAATGTGCTTGTATTTGTGTTTTGTGTGTGCAGGAACGGATATATCAGAAATCACAAGAAAACCATCAAAAACAAGCAAGCACGGACACGAGAACGGAAGAGTGAACAAAAGCCAGAAGCAAAGCCTAGAAAAGTCAACCTCCAGTCAATCTTGGTCAATAAAAGTCAACCCCTAAAAGACAAAACTAAAAAATAATCCATTTTCACCCTCAAAGTTTCACAAAAATCCAAAAATAACCCCTCACCTCCTAAATGGGCCACACCCAGATCCTAAGCTTAATCCTTAGCCCATTTACCCCTTTTCATAAACCACAGGGACCAATCTTGTAATTTTCCAAACCTGTTTTATACTACAAAAGAGAAAAATAAAACACAAGGACCATATTTGTAATTTCCCCAAAGTTACAACTGAATTACCCCTTTCAGTTATAATTTGGGCGCCAAACCTAAACACTATTCACCCGTCGTCCCAAAGTTTACCATTCACTCAAACGAAAGGGCTTTCTAAAATTAAGGGGTACGGAAGTCAATTCATAAGCTCACAAGAACAATGGAAGGGTTAAATCAGTCAAATCAAGAGGCAATCATTGGTCACTCAAGCACATAGCCATGTCAGAGCAAGAAAAGCATAAGGGAGAAGTGGGATTTACTATTGGATCACTCAGAGAAGTAACACAAGGTCACATCAAAGGAATTACACGTTGGCAATCCTTAGTAACACACAAAATGATCAAACGGCTCATATTTGTGATCCAATGATTGGGAAATTGATTGGCTGAGATCAAAGGAGCGGGGGATAGGATTTTTAGGCCTAGAAGCTTCTCTACAGCCTATAAAAAGGCCTCACTATCACACACTCACACACGTAGGAAATAGCTTAAGATTTAGTTTTTAGCTTAATTTTACTTTTTAGCTTAATTTTACTTTGAACCTTGTAATTTACTTTTTAAGAATTGTAACCAAGTTTTATATTAATGATAATTCAGTTTTTTTTAAATCTCTCATAAGCTCTTTGTTTTCCTTAAGATCTTATTTTCCTTAAGATGTTAAGCTAAAAGCTCAATAAGCTCTCATAAACTCTTATTAGTCTCTAAGCTAATAATTGAGCTCAATAAGCCTTAATCTTACTTAAAACCTGTAAAATCAGCTTAAAAGTCTTATTTACCTTTGCATAATGGATTTAAGCTAATGGAAGGGGGATCTAAAAGGGAAGGATCCCCATGGACTTATACCCTAGCTTATTAATAAGCTAGGGAGCTTGTAGCTGCCATATTTGGTTCCTCTTGTTTAGCTAGAGGCTTTGTAAGTTTCTCTTTAATTTCTTTAAGTTCTTCCTTTCAATAATTGTCCATTTACTTTCTATGCTTATTTGCTTATTCAATTGATTATTAGTTGCTTATTTGTGATGCTTATATCTTTTATGTGCTTATTAGTTAATATAGTTAATCTGTTTTTGCTTCTCTTAGTCTAAATCATACTTTTATATAATCTGGCATATAAGCTTTAAAAAACCAAAAAAGAGTAAATTAGATTAAATCTTAGATTATTGCTTATTTAATTATTCACTCATGCTTATTAAGATTAATATTAGCTGTTTATCATCTGGGGTTAAGGTCTCATTAAGCTGATTTTTTATTTTGTTAGCTTAATCAAAAGCTGTTAAGTTTGAAAAGGGTGTTTGGCATAAGCCATTTTGACATTCTAAAGTCAAAATTAATTGGTAAATCTTTTTGTGTTAGCTGAGTTTTTATCAATTAGTAAGTTTTCAAAAGATTTCAGAAGTTAGTTTGCTATTTTTGGAAAAGTATGGCTTTAATGAGCTTACAGACCAGAGCATTCTTTTGCTTAAAATTTAGATGCTTATTCTTATTCTAGGTGCTTAAGGCTTGTGTGTGCAAACATTTGGTTTAACACATGCATTCTGAGTGTGTATAGAGAAGTAGTGGTAGTCAATAGATACACCTGCACTTTGGATTTTATTTTGGTCATTCATATCAGCTTATGGATGATAAAATATAATCAGCATATTGCTGCGTATATTGCTGTTTTTTTAAAGCCATAAATTATGCAAGAATTTGTATTTTAGGCTCAAGTTTTTTGTTCTTTATAGTATAGATATAGCTTAACTTAGATTAGGACAAAATTTTCATTTCCAAACTTATTTGCTATAGTACAATCTAGTTCAAAAGTCACCAAAAAGCTAAAAAGACCAAAAACAGTAGTTAGAATAGTTTAGCTTTTAAGATTTAAATTCTAGCTTATAGTGTTAGATTTTATTGTTTAAATAAGTAGCTTGTTAGTTGATTTATAAGTCTTCATAAGATCTGTTTCGATTTTGGCCTTTTAAGCATTTTAGCCTTTCTTAATTTTTCATCCTTTTGAGTCATGTCCGAGTTGCTACTTTCATCATCAAATTAAGTGTCTTTCAGTGTTTCTAGTTAGATTTCTTTTTCTTTTTAGATTAAGCAATCATAAGTGTTTAGACACTTTCTTTTTTCATTTTGAGCTTTAAATGAGTTTTACAGTTAATTTAGTAAAACTGAAGGGAAGTCCGTAGTTACTGAGGATAGTTATTGATAAGCTTTATTGAGCTTATTTGTGCTTTTAGCCCTAAGTGCCTTTTATTAAAATTGTTCACTTCCATTTGTTATCAACTTTTGCTTTCTTTAAGTTTTTCCATTTTAAAGCTCTTTTTAAATTTCAAGTGCTTAATGGACTTAGCTGTTAACTGGGTTGGGCCTGAGGGTCGGAATTGAAATTTTTAAGTTTCTTAATTTTGTCCCTTTGTCTTGTAGTTCGTTTTCTTTGTTAGTCCCTTTAGTTTGCACCGTTGTCCGTAGGTTTGTTTTTTTATTTGTTTATGTAGTTAATAAATAATTAGGTTTAGTTTTTAATTAGTTTAATTAAAGTTTAATAAAAAAGTAAAAATTAGGGCTTTTATTTTTAATAAATTTCTGCACTTTTTCTTTTTCTAGTTTAATTTTTATAAAATTTTCTAGGTTTATATTTTTAATAGTTTTATTATTTTTAAGCTTTTAATTAGTATTAAATCTTAGAAAATTCATATCTTAAAATCTAAAAAGCCAAAAATAGTGATTCTTTTTTCTAAAAACAATTTTATTTGTTTTATCTAGGAAAAATATAATTTCAATTACTTTCTATTTTATATTTTTAGGATTTAATTAGATTTAAATAGTTTTTTTTATTCATAAAAAAATTCAAAAATAATCAAAAAAAAATATTTTTCTTTTTCTTAAAATTTTCTTTCGTCCTAATTTAGGTTTAAAAATTTAGTTTGCATTTTTAGGAGTTAATTTTGATTTACTTGCTTATTTGTCGCGTTTTATTTGCTTCCCGTTAATCTTTTTAAGAGCTTAATTGTTTTTAATTGTTCATTTTTACTTGTTGCTTTTATTTGGTAGTTATAGATCATCAAAATATCCTTGCTTTCATTCAAATCATAATCCGAGCTTAAACGTGGTTTCAATTGCACAAGTCGTTGGGGAAACGACCCGGGTGATCATACTTCCCGGTTAAATATACGTATTATATATTGTATTATATATTTTTGAGAGTGAATTTTATCAAGGGTAACTTGGTAATTTTCTTAATTGCTCTTTGGAATATTATTATTATAGTATATTTTACAAGTGTATTAAAACTAACAATCAGTTTTTGGCGCCGCTGCCGGGGACTTGTGTTAAAGATTCCGTCGTTTACGTTTGTTGATTTGGTTTGAAGATCCTTTCGTCCTCGAAAGTTTCATTTTTGTTAAATATTTCAAAAATCCAAAAAAAAATCAAAAATATAAAAAAATTATCCTTTAAAAAATAAATAAAATACACAAAGTTGGTAAACGAACACCAACATATAATACCTTCAATTGAGGTATTATCATAAATAAGTTCCGGTGAACTTGAAAAGTTCCCAAATCGAACCAAAGATTTAAAAACTTGCCATTTGTGTCACTTACGAAGTACGGCTCACCTTGAAAAGCAATTTTTGAGAGTTACCGTGAAGTAAGTTGATTATTTGGTTTTAAGTTGTCTTCCGTGTATCCGTTTAAAATAGATTGCTAAAAAAATTAGTGTAATTTTTGTTTGCTTTTTAATTTCTTTATTTTTAGTGCATGCGCACTCGATCTCAAGCTCGTAATCGAAATCGTCGACAACAACAATTAACAACGGTTATTGTTGAGGAACCCGAGTTTCCAATGGCCGACAATCGTACCATGGCTCAAATGCTACAAGCTCCCATCGAGGGATACGAAGATGCAATTGTTGTTCCACCGATAAATGCAAACAATTTCGAGCTTAAACAACCTTTGATCAATCTTGTGCAAAGTAATAAGTTCACGGGTAGACAAGACCCTCATAATCATCTTCGATTTTTCAACAAAGTCACTTCAACGTTTAGACATCCCGAAGTTCCGAACACTTCGATTAAGCTTTTGCTTTTTTCCTTTCTCTCTAGGATGGGTGAACCGAGATTGGCTAGATAAGGAACCTCCTAGATCAATTCTCACATGGGATGACCTTGTTTTAAAGTTCATAAATCAATTCTTCCCACCTTCGAAAACAACTTACCTTCGGAATGAAATCACTACTTTTTACCAAAAACCAAACGAAACCTTCAACGAAGCATGGGAACGTTTTAAAGGACTTCTTCGTCAATGTCCTCACCATGGTTTCTCAGAATTACATCAACTTGATACGTTTTACAATTCCTTGAATACCAATGATCAAGATGCCTTAGATTCCGCCGCGGGTGGCAATTTTCTAGATAAGATGCCTCGAGAAGGTTTAGCCATAATCGAAAGTAAATCAAAAGTGCGTTACTCAAGAAGTCATCCAAATGATTCAAGAGCAATTATGAATGCTCCATCTTCTACTTCTACACCTTCCAATAATTCTTTCGAGATTCAACAAATGGCCGCCTTACTTGAAGACAAAATGAATATTCGAATGAGCCGTTTAGAGAAAGCGATTAGTGAAAAACAATCGACTCCTGCTACCGTCAAAGCAGTCGAGGAAGTTTGTGTCACATGTGGTTCAAACCATAATTTCAACAATTGTCCATTAACAAGGAACGATTTTCCCGTTTTTCATGATAACATTCATCAATTCCAACAAACCGCCGCCGTTGGCAATTTTGTTCAAAGAAATCCTCCTAATTTGGCAAACCAAATGAGACCACCCGGTTTTAATCAACCAAATGTTCAAAACAACCAAGGAAACCAAAGCCGATATCAAGGAAACAATTTCAATTCGAGTCAAAACCGTGGAGGCAATTTCAACCAAAACCGTCAAAACAATCAAGGAGCCGTTTATCAAGCCCCACCATACCAACCACCAACAAATCAACCTTTGGTTAATCAAGCTTTACCTCCCGTTTCACAAATTCAAGGTGTGTCTAAAATGGATTTTGAAAGTTATGCTAAGGCTAATGATGCGAACATGAATAACTTGCAAATGAAGTTGGATAATTTTCAAAGGAACCAAAATGATTTT
The DNA here is from genome assembly GCA_026074375.1 of Tanacetum coccineum. Taxonomy (NCBI): domain Eukaryota; kingdom Viridiplantae; phylum Streptophyta; class Magnoliopsida; order Asterales; family Asteraceae; genus Tanacetum; species Tanacetum coccineum. The sequence continues at coordinate 34,160 of BQNB010004474.1, read as the reverse complement.
CAAAGAGTTTACAATGATTCTCAAAAGAAGCAAGATGATTTTCAAAACATGATGCTAAGTTTTATGCAAAACTATCATACCAACCAAGCTTCAAGTTCGAGTTCGTTACCAAGCAATACCATTCTAAACCCTAGGAACGAAGCCAAGGCCATTACCACACGAAGTGGTGCCTCATATGAAGGACCTCTAACTCCACCGCCGGTGGTGGAAAAGGAACCCGGGGTGACAAAGGATACGGAGCTACCTAGCACCGAAGACATCCAACCTCCTTTGGTCCAAGATCAAAACAAAGACAAAGAACCAATCAAAGAGCCTTCTTTTGCTCAAAAGACCAAGACTAGTTTGCCTTACCCTTCAAGACTTGCAAAAGAGAAAATCCGTGAAAAGGATGATATCCTAGCTTCAAAGTTTATGGAAATTTTCCGTAATCTTCACTTTGAGCTAAGTTTCGCGGATGCTCTCATTCATATGCCAAAGTTTGCTCCGATGTTCAAAAAGATGCTTAATAACAAAGACAAGTTAATCGAGTTAACCAAGACACCTCTGAATGAAAATTGTAGTGCGGTTGTCCTCAAAAAGCTTTCGGAGAAGCTAGGTGACCCCGGTCGATTTCTTATCCCATGTGATTTTTCGGAGTTTGATAATTGCTTAGCCCTAGCCGATTTAGGTGCTAGCATAAATCTCATGCCTCTTTCCATTTGGAAAAAGCTTGGACTCCCAGGCCTAAATGATACTAAAATGGTGTTAGAATTAGCCGACCAAACGATTTCCAAACCAACCGGTGTAGCCGAGAATGTTTTTTTCAAGGTAGGGAAGTTCTACTTTCTGGCCGATTTTGTTGTTCTCGATTTCATAGACGATCCTCGAGTACCATTGATACTCAGGAGACCTTTTTTTAGGACAACTCATGCTTTAATTGATGTGTATGAAGGAGAGATAACGCTTAGGAATGATGATCAATCTTTAACCCTTAAATGTGGTGATACACCTTCTATTTCGTACAACAATCTCGAATCGTTGAAGAAAGTTGATCTTATTGATGTTACGTGTGAAGAATACTCACAAGAAGTCTTAGATTTTTCTTTTTCCGACGAAATTACATATGGCAATCCTTCTCCAGGATATGATCCAATTGTTTCAAATTCTTCTCCGACTCTCACTCCTTTCGGGGATAGTGATTTTCTACTATTAGAAGAAGCTGATACTTTTCTTTCTCTAGCCGATGATCCAACTTTACCGGAAGTTGATGAAGCTTATTATGACCCAGAAGGGGACATTCTTATTCTCGAAGCACTCCTTAATAGTGATCCTTCACCACCTCCGAACCAAGGAAATTATTTGTAGGAAATCAGAAAGGAACTTAAACTGTGTGAAGCCAAAACTACCAAATCTACAATTGATGAACCTCCCAAGGTCAAAATTAAGGACTTACCACCTCATCTCGAATATGCATTTTTGGAAGACAACAACAAGTTGCCAGTCATAATTGCCAAAGATTTGAGTGTCAATGAAAAGACCTCTTTCATAAAGGTTCTAATGTCTCGAAAGCGAGCAATTGCTTGGAAACTCTCTGACATAAAGTATATTAACCCGGAATTTTGTTCTCATAAAATTCTAATGGAAGAGGACTACGAACCAGCGGTCCAACATCAAAGAAGGGTTAATCCAAAGATCCATGATGTCATTAAGAAAGAGGTTGAAAAACTTCTTGACGCTGGATTGATCTACCCAATCTCGGATAGTCCTTGGGTGAGCCCAGTGCACTGTGTGCCAAAGAAAGGAGGGATGACCGTAGTGACCAATGATGAAAATGAGTTAGTACCAACTAGACTTGTAACGGGATGGAGAGTTTGTATTGATTATCGTAAGTTGAACGAAGCCACCCGGAAAGACCACTTCCCTTTGCCGTTTATGGATCAAATGCTTGAGAGACTCGCAGGAAATGAATACTATTGTTTCCTCGATGGTTTCTCGGGTTACTTTCAAATACCAATCGATCCGAAAGATCAGGAAAAGACCACATTCACCTGCCCATACGGAACGTTTGCTTAATCGCCGCATGCCTTTTGGTTTATGCAATGCACCAGGCACGTTTCAAAGGTGTATGTGCAATCTTCCCATGACATTGATTGAAAAGACAATGGAAGTCTTCATGGATGATTTCTTGGTTTTTGGAAATTCTTTTTCTACGTGCCTCACCAATCTAGAAAAAATGCTTAAACGGTGTGAAGACACTAACTTAGCTCTAAATTAGGAAAAAAGCCATTTCATGGTGAAAGAAGGTATCGTACTAGGACATAAGATCTCGAAGAAAGGAATTGAAGTCGACAAAGCTAAGATCGATGTGATTTCTAAGCTACCTCACCCAACCACCGTTAAGGGAATTCGAAGTTTTCTCGGGCATGCTGGTTTTTACCGCAGATTCATCAAAGACTTTTCAAAGATCTCTCGACCCATGACCCATCTCTTAGAGAAAAACACTCCTTTTATCTTCTCGGAAGATTGCATTCTAGCCTTTCAAACATTGAAAAAGAAGTTAACCGAAGCTCCAATTCTCATTGCTCCAAATTGGGACCAACCTTTTGAAATCATGTGTGATGCAAGTGATTATGCAATAGGTGTTTTGGCGGTTCTAGGTCAAAAGGAAGTTGAGAGCATTTTAGACCAATTCATTATGCAAGTAAGACAATGACCGAAGCAGAAACGAACTACACAACAACAGAGAAAGAGATGCTTGCGGTTGTTTACGCTTTTGAGAAGTTTCGATCATATCTTATCATGAACAAAAGTGTTGTTTACACGGACCACTCCGCATTGAAATACCTCTTCAACAAGAAAGATGCCAAAGCAAGATTGCTTAGATGGGTCTTACTTCTTCAGGAATTTGATTTTTCAGTAATTGATACCAAAGGAGCTGAAAACTATGCAGCCGATCACCTCTCTCGTCTTGAAAACCCGTATGAGAATGTTTTTGATCCTAAGGAGATTAATGAAACCTTTCCTCTTGAAACATTGAATACGGTGACTTCTCATGATAATCAAAGTACCCCGTGGTTTGCCGATATAGCAAATTACCACGCGGGGAATTTTCTCATCAAAGGAATGTCAACCCAACAAAAGAGGAAGTTTTTCAAGGATATAAAGCATTACTTTTGGGATGATCCCTATCTCTTTCGTACATGTGCGGATCAAATCATCCGTAGGTGTGTATTTGCCAAGAAGCCTGCAATTCTCAAACGTTCATGAAGGACCCACCGGGGGCCATCATAGTGCTAATATCACCGCTCGTAATAGTAATTGATGCCGGTTTCTTTGAGCCTACAATTTATAAGGAATGCTTAAGAATTGATCAATCTTGTGAGGCCATGTCAAAGACCAGCAAAATTTCACATCTAGATGAGATCCTCAAAATCTATCTAAGTTGTGAAATTTTCGATGTAAAGGGTATTGATTTTATGGACCTTTTCCGTCGTCTAAGAGGTAACAAATATATTCTAGTAGCCGTCGATTATATTTCCAAATGGGTTGAAGCAAGGCGCTCCCCACCAACGATGCTAGAGTAGTTGTCAAGTTTTTAAAACCCTTTTCTCCCGATTCGGTGCAACCGAGAGCGATCATAAGCGATTCGTGGAACCCATTTTCTGTAATGACAAATTTGATAAAAAGGGGGGTTTTTTTTTTTATGTCTAAATATGTGTTCACACATCGTCTTTCTACCGCTTACCACCCTCAAACTAGTGGTCAAATCGAGGTGACGAATCGTGGTCTTAAAAGAATCTTAGAAAGGACGGTAGGAGAAAACCGTGCCTCATGGTCAGACAAGTTAGACGATGCATTGTGGGCATTCCGAACCGCTTACAAGACTCCATCGATGTAACGCTCTACAAGCTAGTTTATGGGAAATTTGTCATTTACATTGAGCTAGAACATAAGGCATATTTGGCTCTTACGCATGCCAAACTTCGTCTACAAGACTGCGGGTGATCATCGAAAGCTTCAACTCAATGAACTTAGCGAACTTCGAGATCAAGCTTATGAGAATTCGCTAATCTACAAGGAGAAGACAAAGAAACTTCACGATTCCAAGATAAAGAACCGAATCTTTAATGTTGGTGATCAAGTCTTGCTTTTCAACTCTCGATTAAAGATTTTCTTCGGAAAGCTCAAGTCCCGATGGTCCGGTCCTTTCACTATTACCGAAGTTTTTCCTTATGGCACAGCCAAATTGTCTCATCCCGATGGTTCAAATTTCAAAGTCATTTGCCACCGCCTTAAGCATTACTATGGATGGGATACACCACCATTGGTTATCCCGGATCTCCAAACTTTCCCTAAGGATAACTAAATTCAGGGATCGAGTCAAGCTTGTGACTCGATGACCAAAAACAAGCCGCTTCGTGGGAGTTCACCCCATGCTTATCCATTCTCTTTCTATTTTCTTAAAATAATGTGTTGTGGCTATCCTCTTCCAGTTTTTTGTTGTTTGTTGTTTGTTGTGATTTTTGCAGGATTAACCCAACAAATTCTAAAAAAGACTCTCGTGTCCGGTGTTGTATCCCGTTTCACTCGAGCTTCTCATCCTTTGTTTGAAATTAGTTTGGGGAGATCCAATATCCTTTCATCTTATCGATTCACGTTTATCTTTGCATAATTCATAAACGGGAGGGAATCTATCGATTTGATGTTACCTGCTTATTGTTTTGTTCTCACGTACCCGTTTTCCCACAAAAATAGCAAAAAATTTAAATTTTTAAGATCTTATTTGTAGGAAAAAATGAAAAAAATAAAAAATATATTAAAAAAAATAAAATAAGTGTTAAGACACAAATGTAGGTTTTCCGTTGGTGAGAATAAGAAGTAATTTTTGACCCGATCGAACGTGTTGAGTTTTAGCTTTCTCCCTTAACAATTAATGATGATAGTTTGTACTAGTCTCATGTAGACTTTAAACATGCTAGACTTGAAATCATTAGTAAATGAAGACTTGTGCTAATCTCAAGTAGATTTTAAATATGCCGAGTTGGATTTTATATAGGCTAAGTATTTGCGAATTTCTTTATTAGAGATTTTAAATTGCAAAGAATAAGAAATGATAGTGTTAAATACGAATTAGGATGCTAAACAAAGTTTATTTGGAAAATTTAAAGGCTTATAAGAATAACTTGTGGTTTTTCTTCCCCCGAAGTTCTTAAAATGATTAATTATACGTGTTCTCTTTAATTTTTAAAAATTAGAGTTTTACTCTTAAAAGTCTAATCAACATATTCAGAGTAAAAGCTTTATCGATGATGAAATCAACATCATTTGTAAATAAGAATTTTAGTTCATGTTTATACTTTGGTTTTCTAAAAATAAATTTTTCTATTTGCAAAAATAATGTGTTGAATTAATTACTTAAAAAAAATTTAAAAATGTGTAAGTGATGAATAAAAAGGATGCAAATTATAAATCCTTAGTGTTAATAATTAATATACAAACTCCATCGCAATAAAGTACATGTACATTTGTCGGTTCGCTCCAGATGTGACATCGAAAGAAAGGGTGGAGGATGTATATTTAGGGTTGGTATCATAATAAGTACACGAGCTCTTGTCGGAGGCGTGGCCGATGTGTCATCGAAATAAAAGTGATATCAGTTCCTAGCCTAATAATGTAGATAATAATAATAATGTTGCAAGTTAGAAAATAAATAGTAAAAATTTCCTTTTCTAAAACCAAGGTATTCTTTTGAACTAAGGTTTGCAAAAGTCTACAAGGCTTTTTCATCGGAAGTTCATGCGTCTCGATTATTATTCTCCGGATGGGGTGTCAAAAGCCTTAGCACTTACCCGATGACGGTGGGATGCTAGAGAAGAAAGTCATTCATGGGACAAGTGAACCAACGATGTCTTAGCTAAGGAGGTTTTTGTTTGCTTTGAGTTGTGATCTTACTAAGTGATTAACATATTAGCCCAAAAGGCCCATGTGTAAAGCTTGGTCGGATTTCAACTATCTAAATATGTGGATTTAATGGTTTAAATTAATTTGAGCACACACACTTAAATATATGATTTATGTCGGGAAGAGAAATTCACAAGTTGTAATTATAAGTAGTCTTAGCATCTTAGCTCGTACTTAACGGTGATCTTATTTTTAAGCTTAGCATGGGAAAAGTGAAAAATCGGGAATGATGAAGTTATCTTTTAGACACTTAATTGTGCTTTTTGTTCTATGATCCTTAAAGTTACCAATGAGGTAATGAAAACAATACATTATGTCAACACAAAAGGAATAAGTTGTAATTAGGAAGTGTTTATTAAGAAAAAATCAATAAAAAAAAATTATATAAAAAATCTTTTTTCTGAAAAATGGGGAAATCGGGTGTTTATAACTTGTGATCTCTTAGCTCTTCTCAACAAAAAATCTTTGTACCTTTTTTCAAAAGGTTTTGTTTGGGGGCATTTGATGGCTATTTGGTTATAAGGCATGTGATATTGCGTGAGGACACGCAATCGTTTAGTTTGGAGAATTTTGATAAGTGTAAAAATACACATATCGTTTTTAACACCAAAATAGATCCCTAAATATGACCAAACAAACTAAAACGGCAATAGTCTATGCTTGTTTTCTATGTTTTGTGTATGCATGTACGTGTAGATATAAGACTAAAAAAATCACAAGAAAACCTGTCAAAAACGAGCAAACACGGTCACGGGGAAACGGAAAGAGCCAAAGGAGCCAAGATTCAAAGCCAAAGCCAAGAAAAGTCAACCCTTGGTCAATTCTCAGTCAACAAAAGTCAACCATTAAGATGGACAAAAAAAACTCCATATTTTTTTCCCACATTTGAGTCCCCAATAAAGTTTCCAAAAGTTTTACACAAAGGTCCTTTAAACCTTAATTGGGCCTTAATACCTTTTAAAAACCCTACCCGGGATGTACATTGCCATTACAAAAGCCCAAAAACCATAGCCCAATACATTTTTATAAAAACACAAGACCATAGTTGTCCATTTCTTAAAAAACCTTTTATACTACACCTTTAATAAACCAACTACAAGGACCAATCTTGCAAAAAGCCCAAAGTTCAAATGTTTTTACCTGTTTTTCGGTTATAAAATAGGCGCCAAGGTAAAACACTATTCATCCATCGTCCCAAATCACCACACAGTCAAAACAAGGGGCTTTTGGAAATTAAGGGGTACAATGAGGCAATTCATGGAAGCAAGTACATGCTGGCAGAGTTATGTGTCATTCATGACGCCTATGGTTTCAAAACACAAAGGGAATGCCACGTTGCAAGAGAAAAAAAACACAAGGAAGGGGTATTTTTGCACTAGCTCTACTCTCAAAAGAAGCACACAAATGTCTCAATCATTAATCCAACGGCTATAGATGATTCAACAATGATTGAGGGATTATACGGACATGATCAAAAGGAGCTTGTAACTGCCAAAGGGGCTAGAAGGTTCAGCTTCAGGCTATAAAAAGGCTCACTCTCACACACACAAAAACATTCTTCTTTTCCTAGTCTAGTTTTAGATAATTTAGTGAATTTTAGCTTAATTTAGCTTAATGTAATTGTCCATTTCCGTTTTCAAGTATTGTACCTAAATTTCACTTAATGTAATCAAATTTAGTTAATGAAAAAGTTTCCTTCTCTTTTTAGCTTCTATTCTCATGTTAATGATTCATAAGCTCACAATAAGCTCATTTTAGCTCATCCAAGTCTATAAGCTTGGATTTGAGCTTATAAAGGTTTTAATCTACTTTAAACTTTAAAATCAGCTAATTACTTTTGATATTTGGACTTAAAAGCTTATGGGTAAGGGAGGTATCAAGGACGAGTCCTTCCATGGTCTTTAATGGCTTATTTCTAATAAGCCAGAGCTGTTGAATAAGCTCTAAGAGCATTTCATGCCTTGTTTAGCTAGGCTCATTGTAAGTCTTCTTTAATTTTTAGTTTTAGCTTAATGATTGCTTAATTAGCTTAGATTTGCTTATTGGCTTATTAATAGTGCTTATCTGCTTTCTTATTGCTTATTTGTGATTTATATTGTTACTTAGGACATATTCAGCATTTGTTTTAGCTTAGTGTCATATATCTTAGAGTTCTAATTCCGTCATATAAAAAGATTAAAAATCCAAAAAAAAATAAGTTGTTTATAGTGTAAGATCTTAGAATTTAGCTTATTCAGTTGTTGATTTATGTTTATTAAGTTTAATATAAGTTGTTTAAGAACTGGTAATAAGGTTTTGATAATTAGATCTTAGATTCTAATGTTTTATAAAATCTGTCAATTCCTAAAGGAGTGTTTGGTTTAAGCTTCTTTGACCTTTAAAAGTCAAAGCTACTTTGAAATTTCTTATTGGTTAGTTAGATTAGCATTTTTGATAAGATTTTAAATAAAATTGACAAGTTAGTTTGAGCTTATAATGAAGTTGTGGCTTATTGAATCTGTCTCAGCACCAAGGGAATTTTCCTTGTCATTTCACTTGTGAAAATTTGAACCAAGCCATCTAAGGCTTGGTTCTTACTTGATTAGAATTTAGAGTCACTCAAATAGAGTGACTAAGTGCATGACTACCTCTTAAGGTATCCTGCATTTGTGCTTGCACCTTTGTTATTTACATCAGCAGTGGTAACACTAAGTTACCACTGCTGTCATTTTTGATTCATTTCAGCTAGTAATTTTAAGATTTAGGTTTTAAAATTCAGTTTGCTTTTAGTTTAGATATAGCTTTAGATAGATTAAGCTTTAGTTTCCATTTTCTAGTTCATTTCCTTAGGTGCATTTAGTTTTAAAAGTCATTAAAAATCCAAAAAGCCAAAAACAGTAGTAATAATTTAGTAACTTTTAATTTTGAAATCTTAGCTTGTAGGAGTTGATTTTATTAATTTAATTCATAGTTTATTAGTTGGTTGTTAAGTTCTCATAAGCTCAGGATCATTTATAGCTTTTTGTGAGTAATAGCTTAATTTGAATTTGTGCTTTTTGGGGTAAATTCTGAGTTAGCTATTTTGATCCTCAAATTCAGTTGGTGTTAAGTGTTTTTAGCTAAGTTTTGTTGTAATTTTTAGCTTAAGCACATCATTAGCTTTCTAGAACTTCTTTTGGTTTTGAAAAATGAGCTATATTTAATTCTTATGCCAAGCTCTTTAAGTCCAAATAAGCAAAAAATATAATATAGTAATCACGTCGGATAAAAATTACTTTAGGAAAAGTAATAGGTGATCCTCCGGATGTCGTATCCCGACGAGAGATGAATTTGAAATCCACGAAAGTGTCTTGTTTGATGCCTGAATATCAAATATTTTTGCTTTTGGTTTTAAAACTAATTTTAATCACTAAAAATTACCAATCTAAAATTACCAATAATAAAACTACTAAATTTAAAGCTAAATAATCTAAAAGATATTTAAGAGACGATAATGCTTGCTAAGTGACGTGAAAAGTCCATCAAGTGTGAATTAAGGTTTTACTTAACGAATTAATTTTATTAGAAAAGATAATTATCTCACAACGTTGGCTTATATTGACAAAAACCTCTTAAAAGATACTAATTACTAGATGTGTAGTTTGACTATTTTTCCGGATTTTGCCCTTTAAAACATTCAAACTACAAATCTAAATAATCAAAGATTATTAACTAACAAGACTTTTTACAATCCACACTTAATTCTCAATTCACATTATCACTCAACAAGCACTAATTAAACTACTCACTACGTATAATGCTAAAATAAGCAAAGCAAAACATTTTATACTAAACTACACTAAATAATTGAAAAAGGGTAGAAAATAGAACCGAATTGAAGACCTGCAAATAAACGAATACCACCCGATTTATTTAGCTAAAGCAAATAATCAAATTCGGTCTAGCTAAATAAACCCTTAAGCTCCACGCCTCATGAGTTGACCGGTACCAAAAGCACAAAATCAACTACAAACTGTTATCGTACAACCAATTTATCTAAATCTATTTCTTATAACTCGAGTGGGCCAACTTCCTAATTCTACTCTATTGAAGCTAATGGAGCAAGGCCCGAACCATTTTACAATCTACACATCAAACAAATTTGAACAAACTGTGAAACCTTTTACCACTCGAAACTAAACAAAAACGTTTTACTACAAGGATGAAACAAAGACTTATGTAATAAGCTATAAGCTCTCAAAATTAAAGGTGTCCAAGTCTTATTTGAAATAAGCCGAGTGCATAAGCAAACTCGTTGCACCTTTCTATTTATTCGAATCAAGCTAAAGAACAAAAGAGAGTATGAACTAAATGATATGAGCTCTTTCGAAAACAAAGGAGTCAAAAGCTTATACAATAAGCTGAGCCAAAAAGGAAACCACTGGTTGCTCCTTATTTAAAATTTCGAAATGAGCTAATGAACAAAATTAAGAAAAACTAATAAGCAAAAGAGAAACAAACAAAAAAATAACGAAATAAGCCAAGGCTTAATTTTTTTTATGAGCTTAGATCCAAACGAATAAGCTATAGAATAGCTTATTCGAATAGAAAATAAGCTAAGGAAGGAAAAATCTCAAAGCAACTTATACGAAAATAAGCTACTCGAAAAAACTTGAAAAGAAAAGAAGAATAAGCCAGATTCATTAAGCTAAACAAACATCATCTTCCTTTCATTAATAATAAGCTCAAAATACAACAAGTTGTTTTTATAATAATCTCTAAATAAGCTGGTACATAAGCTAAATAAGCTGAGTATAAGAGAAGAAAAAGCTAGAAAAAAAATATAAACTAACATTTTGTAACTAAAATTTTTACAAGAAAAAATTGTCTTCATGCGTTGCATTCACGCCCTTTTTACAGCCCCATCCAACCGCCTCAATGATAAGGCTAATCATTATTGCCTCAGGATCGAACCAAGGTGCCAGTACATTAATTTCCGATCCACCACTGTTCATGCGACATGTGTCATTCAGGATTTCTACGTGGAATTTGACAGCCTAAAACTGCTGCAGATGATACCCGTGCTCATGCTTGTACCCAATTTAATTCTTGAATCAAACGAATGATTTATTGGTGGCATAGTAAAGTTTTTGAAATTAATTGTAAAGGAATCTATGAATTATTTCTTAGGTAGGGTTGTGATGATTGTTTTTATTCGTTGAATTTGCAATTGTGAATTGATCCTTTGTTTGATACTGATAATATGATGGTAAGGGGATAGATATCTGCTATTCAGAAACAAATAAACGTTTCAACAGATTTTTATTTTCTATTCAGAATCGATAGATTCAACAGACAATGAGTGATTGCGAGATGCTAATCAGACTCAAGAGAGATTAACTCAAAAACGCACACTTTTATTACCGAGGCAAGGCCTCTATTTATAATACAATAAAGTATATGTTATAGTGGCATCTACAGCAATGAACCTACTGGATTACTGACACGGGTCACTCTATTATTATTTATTTATGTCATTGCTTACACTAAACACTACCTAACACACTATGGCCCACATGGCCTACAGACCTTACATTATTTTTTACATTATTGCTAAAATACAAACACCCCTTTCCACGCTAAAAAGGTAACGCTACTGATTAAAAACGCGTGTAATCAATAATTCTTGTGTCTTGAACTTTCTTCTTTTTGTCTTCGTTTATCTTTGTTTTTTATTCTCTGTTTAGCCTTCCATCATTGGTATGTTAACTCCTTTGGAACAGTATTCATAATGGTGTCGTGGAGTTCTTGATAGATATCTGCTAGAACTGCTTGAGGTATCTCGTCTGGTGCTAATGTCCTGAGGAAAGTTTCAAACTGGTCTTCAAAATCTGCTAATGCCTTTATTTGAACTTCATTGATTTTTTTATTGTAAATGTGAATAGATTAGGAAATTCTTTAAATAGTAACTGATTCTGACTTTGTCCGTTCATCCTGGTCCTGATCCTATCTTTGATGATCTGGTATATACTCTGAAAAGAGATAATGCTAGATAATCAAGTGTTGGTGTTGTGGGTTCCATGTTGACGTCCTTCGATGGGTAATCTTGATTGCTTACTCCTAGCTGTTCTATTGCGATTGATGGTACTACGAGCTTTCTTTCTCTATTGAATATTGGGAAACTTGAATGCATCTTCAGATACAATTCTCGTTCTTTTGCAAAGTGATCATTGTAAACTTTGATGGCGTTTTGTACTTTTGGTGGAAATTCCTGTAATTCTCTAGGATTGTATAACAACCCAAGAATTTTTCATCAATCTATTTTACTATATCACCTTGTACGGGAAATTTTTTATGCTTTATTTCATTATTGTATTGACATTATCTCAATATATAATATTAACCTTGCATAACTAATGTAGACGAGGCACGGGACTCTCTATGGACAATCTGTCTTCATATATGTTTCAGAAAACATCATTAACATGTCATGTCAATATCATACATATCCTTATTACAAAGTACATTATTCCTATAAAAGTCCATTCCCAACGTTATATCTAAACGGCTTTAAACCGTTAGCATATGTCTCTAAACCTTTAATTTCATGAAGAGTAAACATCTAAAGTGAATGTACAAGATACTAAAGCATATGTACAAGTAATATAACATTTCATTTGAAATATAAACTCCCTCCAAGTCAATGTATAAGTCCTTAAAAGCTCAATGTATAAGTCATAAACCATGATCTCCAAAATAGCCGTTTTAATCCGTTTTCATTCTAATTTCTTCACCACCACTTGTGTACAAGCTTACCTCATTGATATAAAATAATAATCCCCTAACTATTCTATTCATAAGCTTTCATACATCTTTTTACACTCAAAACCCTAATTCAAAACCCTAGACCCTAAAACCGAGCTAGTTTCTAAACCATGACTCGTTTCTTGATTTTTACCTATTGTAAACCTAAACCAACTCTTAAATAAGTTATAATAACATTAATTACAACATCCTCAATCATACTCCATCATCATTTCATCATTCTACATTAATTACACAAAGAACGAATCCAGAAAACCCTAATTATGCCCTAATTGTGATTTTGACCCGTTTATTCATTTTCTACCCATTTTAACCCAAACCACCTATCAAATTTTGATTATAATCCTTAATATAAGTCTTAGGATCAGTAACCTATCATTCCTAATCAAATGTACATGAATTACAAGCTAGAAAACTCAACCCGAACCCTTATGAACCCTAAATGAACCCGAAATACAAACCCTTGCAAAATGACCCATTTTAACTATTTTTCTTGCAACCAAGCACCTCAATGACAAGCACCTTACCTCCCTAGCTGCTTACAAGCACCTCTCTTCAAAATATCTTCCATTTATATTGTTTAAAATTGCACATGATCTTCTTGTTTCTTCTAGTATAAGCCGCGGCATCACATGGGCAAAACACCTCATCCAAGCTAGTTTCTAGCTTAACCAACACATCTAATAGCCCCTCCTCATCACCCTCTAGCCCTTACACATGTCCTAACTCAGATCATAAGCTTACCTTGGTCACCAAGATCATTTTACCTATAAATAGCAACCTAAACTCTTCATTTTTCTTCATCCCCCACTTCCTCCTCTATAACCCTTACATAGAAGCAATACTTTGCTCTAATAGATCCTAAGTGATCTTAAGAAGGCTCAAGTTCAGAAAGGAAGCAAAAGAAACCAAGAAACGAAGCCCGGGAGTCGTTATTCTAGGCGTACGAAGCTAAAAGTCCCGATTCTGACCCATTTCCACCATTTTTGATCATTGAAGCTCAAACCTAAGTTTTGAATATTATACTTCTGCTACTACACCCTTATAATGTTCATATGATCCTAAATATACTCTTGTTAAAGTTTCATAACTCAATTCATGCTTATTTTGATCCAAAACCGTACACCCGAAACCCTAATTTCGCGTTTTTCTTAAAACTAAATGTTATAATGATTAAATATTGTTATAATCTATCCTAGCATGCTTAACTAATGTTAAAATAACCACTTTATTGATTAATGAAGGAATTTGAACTTAAAACCCGCGCGTTTACGTTTTGAAACCCTAATTTGACCCGTTTTGCTTCCTAGCTTAACGAATCGTTATTTTAAACTTGTGTTGCATTAAAACTTCATATTTTAGTTTATTATAACTTATAAATGTCTATTGAAATGTTAAAATAAGCTTGCATGGCAATTTGGACATGTTTTGTAATTATAATCCATGCAAGGGGTATATATCGTAACTTTCGGAAACTTATAACTAAAAGGACTAAAAGTGTCATTTTATCAAAGTTATAACTATAGGGGTCTATTATGTCACTTTTCAAAGTCCAAGGTTTACTTGGTATATCTTACAAAGTTAAAGGACCAAAGTCATAAAAATGCAAACCCTAGGGGTCTACTTGCAATTTTCCAAACCCTAGGGTCTAAAATGTAACATTTTGAAAAAGTATAAAATCATGTTTAAAACCTTACCAGACATAACTTTAATTAATGCTTCTCGTGCTTAACATTTCCAGATATTGATTAAAACGCTTAAAACCGATTATATCGTATCACAATACTAGGGAGCTTCATATTAAGGAGTTTCATCTTGGTATTACGTTCTGACTGAGTTGTTGGGTTTACGATTTAAAGTGCCCTAGCTCCTCAAACGTTTACTGAATGACTTCTGAATTATGATGGCCCGAACAGTGATACAATAATTCCAAACTCTTCAATCAAACTCATAACTCTTAAACCAAAGTTCTAAAAGTACAATCTTCCTAAGACTTGACATATTCTACTCAGGTTGTGTGACGTGGCTGTTTACTATCATTTTATTATATCAACATTCCCCGGTTAAGATTGTGATAAGGTAGTCAGCTTTCATTTCAGAATATTTATTCATATCTACTACCTATGTGAAGTCTCATACCTCGCCTTTACTTATTTACATGTTTTATAAACCCGCGAGGGGGATACATACTTGTTTACAAACTCTTTTACATACTCGTCTTATCTCTATACAAGTCGATTACTTTTCAAAGGCTTAATGAATCATTACCCCATATTTCAATCTTTTGAATGCTTTAAACCTGTGATACCTCATCTAACCATGATGCAAGTGTTTTCTAAATGTATGCTATCCAGCTCATATATTGCTAAGTAGCTTCCAGTGCATTATTTCCATATCATGAATCATTAATTACTTGCATAGCGATGTGACGCGAATATTATGAATAGATCTATTGGGGGTGACAGATCCCGTTGGTATACCCATTCATAGGGTAGCCAAACGTACTATATTTATCCTAATAGGTAACCTTGGCAAGTTACCTTTTCCACGGGGACATATGTCCCTAACCAATATCACTACGGTGATCTTCCCTGTTAACGTATTGATGTCAAGGCCTTAGCTACAATATTTAATGTTACCTGATTTTCCATGATTAATTGTATTTCGTGCAATTATACCCATTATTGTGACTTGCATTCAACCATATGATAATATTCAACTATTTTCCCATAATAATATTGTTCTCCATGATATTAAATGTTCTCCATTTTAATTATCCCAGTAATGCCAATATTTCCATATAATAACCTGTATTCAATTATTACATTTGAAACCTATGAATTTCACTTAATCTTTGTTCTTTGATGATCCTGTATATACTCTGAAAAGAGATAATGCTAGATCATCAAGTGTTGGTGTTGTGGGTTACATGTTGACGTCCTTCGATGGACAATCTTGGTTGCTTACTCCTAGTTGTGCTATTGTGATTGATGGTACTACGAGCTTTCTTTCTCTATAGAATATTAGGAAGCTTGAATGCATCTTCAGATACAATTCTCGTCCTTTTGCAAAGTGATCATTGTAAACTTTGATGGCATTTTGTACTTTTGGTGGAAATTCTTGTAATTCTCTAGGATTGCTGTTGTGGAAATATAATGAATCTATTAGTCCATGAATGAAATAATCATAGACATCTTTTGGTGATGCTTGTGGAAAGAATACTGCTTTTGGTCTGGTTTCTCTTTTTTTTGGGTAGAACATCATTGTTGTGTGTACATCGTTATAACTGATAAGACTATCCCATAGCCTTTGAAAATTTTCAACTGATGGTCTTCTCATTTCTTCTCTTTCGCTTGTAGTGGGGACATTCTTCATTCTGTTGATTGCATTTAATTTTGCTATCTGACTCTGCAAATGTTTATTTAGAGAGACAAACTGTTGCAACTTTTGGACTTCTTCTGTTATGATTGTCTTGTATGATGGGCTTTTTCTGTTGCTTCCTTTATGAGGTAGCTTTTGTGTGAGACACTTTTTCCAATTATGTGAGTACTGGCGATTGCCCGGTCATTGTAGATACCTCTGAATGGTCCGTTAAAGATGACGTACCATTTTTTTTTCATGACTTGAATTCTGAAGTATTTTTTCAATGTCTTCTTCTCTTTTCATAAACTATTTTTCTCCAGGTGATGGTGAGGATGACTGTTGAGTTTTTGAGGTTGATGTTACGGGTTCTTGTTGATCCTAATCCTTGATCGATTCCTTAGGTTGTCTAAGGTTAAATTACCTTATATAAATCCAAAATAACTTGTTGTAGAAACTTTGTATGTATACTAAAGTATATGCGGAATCTACACCTTAATACCTAGAAGTATTATGAATAAAACAGAAATTGTGAATAAACAAAGATATAACCAAATGCTCCAATATTATTAGATTAATAATACGAGTACTATTCACTAGTACTGGGGTTTACAACCTTGAAGCTTTTCTAAATCGACTTGACAACTTGTATGCGAAACTTATATCTCAACTAATGCCCTAGGACCTCCTTTTATAGACTAAGGGGTCCTAGTAAGCTTACAATACATTCCTAAGATATCATAATCTTTTCTAAACATAAACGTAATCTCTTAAATAAATACATTATGTATATCTTGTACAAAAATATCTCAATACTTATCTTCACAAGTATTCTTGTTCTCCAAACAATCTTTATCTCTTTAAACCGTCTTTATCCTCTTGACAGTAGTAAGTCTTCTAGCAGTTGTAATGTTAGTATAAATTGAGACTAGTTAGCATAAAGTTACTGTTAGCTAATAGCAGTTAATACTGTCAGAGATAAGACTGAAAATATACTAAGTATTCAGTATGCTAGTACAAAAGTTAGTATTGCAGTGAAAATTTTAAAAACAGCTAGAGTAACATCTAATGGTTTAATACTGCTTGTGCTCAGTTACAACTGCTAAGTAATTACTACTACTGGAAGGATTATGCTGACAGAGATGAGATCAAAGATTGATTAGTGTTAGGAATTTTGTATAACAGACTGTAATTTCTTTTATTATTGTATTTTGTTCTGCTAGTATCAAAGTTAGTACTGGTAGAAGGTATCTAGTTAGTACTGGTAGTGTTTAAAAAGTTAATACTGTTATGTAATCAAGTTAAGCTTGCTTACTCAGAAATTAAGTTAGAGTTAAAAGATAAGCATAAGATATCTTATGAAAGTGATATGCATTATCATTATACGCGATATGTAAATCCCATTAGGGTTTCCTAAGTCTATAAAAGGAACCTATGCATAGTTTAATAATATAGTTTCTACCAAGATCATAGAGATCGAATAGAATCATAGTATGTAATCTTACCCAGGCAGATTCAAAGTTTTAATATAAAAAGTGTCTTTTGTGGGTATTTATTAATGTTCTTCTAGCATTATTGAATTTGATTTCGCAGAATCAATAAGGTGTTCATTCATTGTTTCAATATTGTAGCTTTAGAATTATCAAAGGAGCAACTCATGTGCAAGCTGAAGTTTATGATCTATTCAGTTAATCGATCCACAAGTGGAATCAAAGCTTTGTGTGGAAACTCTATTAAGAAGAAACTCAACGTGTAAAGATGGCAGAACAAGACATTCCTCCACCCACAATCATTGCAATGAAGATCCCTATCATTAGGAAGGGAGAGTATGATATATGGAGCATGAGAATGTGCCAATATATCTGTCATACAGACCATAATCTATGGGATGTTATTGTCAATGGAAATTTAGAAGAAGAGCCTGCACCAACAACTGGAGAAACTTTTGCTTCTCCTGCTCCTAAGACTGCCAAACAACTGTCTGCTAGAAGAAATCAGGAAAGAGTTAAAAGCATCTTGCTTTTAGCAATACCTGATGAATACCTCCTCAAGTTTCACAATGTTGCTGATGCTAAATCACTTTGGGAGGCAATTAAATCAAGATTTGGTGGTAATGTAGAATCCAAGAAGATGCAGAAAAATGTTCTAAAACATCAATTTGAAAATTTTTCTACTGCATCAAATGAAAGCTTGGACAAAGCTTATGATAGATTCCAGAAACTGATAAGTCAATTGGAGGTTTCATATGCTCATTTCAAAGGACGACCTCAACCAGAAGTTTCCTTAGAAGCCTTCCATCTTCATGAATCATATGCACTCATCCATGAGAAACAAGCCTGACATTGATGAGATTGATATTGATGACCTTTACAACAATCTTAGGGTGTATGAAGATGAATTGAAAAGGTCTTCAGGTTCCAACTCTGCTTCTCAGAATTTGGCTTTTCTCTCCTTTGAAAATACTGGCAGTACTAATGAAGTTAGTACTGCCAGTGGAGATTTATGGGTAGTATTGCTGTGGTTATTAATCAAGTCCATCAACTCAAGTGCTCAATGATATAGCTTACTCCTTCTTGCACAACCAACAAACCAGTCTCACTTAGAAATGATGATTTTTTATTAGATGTATGAGATGACTTGGAGGAATTGGATCTTCGATGGCAGATAGCTATGTTGACTGTCAGAGGAAAGAAGTTCATTCAGAGGACAGGAAGGAATATGGAATTCAAAGAAAAATGACATGTTTCTCTTGATAAGTCAAAGATTGAGTGTTACAACTGTCACAGAAAAGGGCATTTTGCTAAAGAATGTAGATCTGGAAGGATTCAAAGAAGAAGATCTATGGTTACTATGGGCAGTGAACAATGTACCAACAAATGAATCCTTTAATCACAAGCACTGGTGGCTCAAGATGGTCTAGGATCTATGACCTTGATCAAATGATTTGAAGTATAACCAGTCAACTATGCTTTGATGGCTATCTCCTCTTCAAGCTCATCAAGTTCTTCTGATAGTGAGATACAAAAATGTTCTAAATGTCTTGAATCATTTAAATGTCTTCAAAAGAACTATGATACTGAAAGAGAAAAGCATAACAAAGCAAAACTAGAAATCAGGGGTTATGAGATAGCATTAGAGTCACTAGAATCCAAGATTATTGGACATGAAAAAAATGAGTTAGCTTGGGGTGAGAAATATGAATTTCAGAATTATGAGCTTAAATGTAGAGAAATAAAGATTAACAACTTAAATCTGGAATTAGAAAAGGCTGTTAAAGAAAGAGATGAATTAAAAGATAAGATTGCTAAATGGGAAGAATCGACCAAGAATCTTGAGGAAATACTTAAAAGTCAAATGAGTGCTAGAGATAAAACTGGTTTAGGTTATAGCACACAATTGAATGAATTAAGTAGCAATCATGAAACTGATAGTGAGAACATTATGAGTATTTTTGATGGTAGGTCAAGTGATGATGAGCACATACCAGAAAATGAAAGGATTTATAAAGAATGGGTATAAGCTTTCCCCTCCCATTAACAGAAACTTCTTAAACCCAAGAGCTGATATATCTTTTGCTGGATTAGATGAATATGCCATAAGGAATAAAATCATTGAGATCCAAACAACTGAGCTTAATAATAAAACAGATGAGACTGTAGGTAAAACAAATGATGCAAATACTAAAAAACCTAAGTCAGTCACTGAGTCAGTTGTGTCCAATCCTAAGATTAACAGAGATAGTGTTATCATATGAGGATAGAACCCTCAATGATAAAGAGGAGTGTCTGGGAGTTGCAAAAAGTTAGACCCGAGACTAGAGATGATAAAACAAATTATGCAAATACTGAAAAGCCTAAGTCAGTCACTGAGTCAGTTGTGTC
The DNA here is from genome assembly GCA_026074375.1 of Tanacetum coccineum. Taxonomy (NCBI): domain Eukaryota; kingdom Viridiplantae; phylum Streptophyta; class Magnoliopsida; order Asterales; family Asteraceae; genus Tanacetum; species Tanacetum coccineum. The sequence goes on along the minus strand of BQNB010004474.1, from coordinate 14,196 downwards.
CAATCCTAAGATTAACAGAGATAGTGTTATCATTGAGGATTGGACCTCAGATGATAAGAGGAAGTGTCTGGAGTGCAAAAAGTTAGACCCGAGACTAGAGATGATAAAAGTGGTCAAAATTCTCATAAACAAGGATTTAGTTTAGAAAGTAAAAGCTTGTTTTGTTTGTAAAAGTACTGACCACTTGATCAAAGACTGTAATTTCCATGACAAAAAGAGTCAAGAGTCTAATCTAAAAAATGTGGTTAATACTGGTAAAAGGGAGAGCAAACCAGTATAGGACAAAACAAAAAAAAGGGATTAATGCATCAAAACTTTTACAAAATAACCCAACCATTAAGTAAGACTTTTGTCCCATCAGGAGTACTAACAAGAACAGGATTTGTTAGTACTGCTAGGACCCAAGTACTAATACGCTAAGGGGGGGGGGGGGGGGGGGGTGGGGGGGGGGGGGGGGGGGGAGGGGGGGGTGGGGGGGTGGGGTGGGAGGGGGGGGGGGGGGGGGGGGGGGGGGGGGATAGGCCTATTAGTACTGCTAGGCCTGTTAGTACTACTAGGCCATGTATTAATACTGCTAGGCCTGTTAATACTGCTAGTCCAAGTATTAATACTGCTAGGCATGTTTATGCTTCTAGACCCATTTACCCAAGAATGGACAATGTAAGACCAAGAGGCTCATGTTTACCTATTAAGAGGTCTTGCTAAACAAAAACCAGCATTTTAGACCCAAGACTTAAAAGTGAAGAGTGTTAAAACTTTTTGGGTAAAAAAATATGACTACTACTGGGAAAAGAGAAGTAGTTAATACTGGTAAGGGTAAGCTGAATACTGACCTTAAAAAGTCAAGATGGGTTTTAGAGCCTAAGGGAAATTACGGATCCATGTGTCCAAGACAGTAATTCATTCATGCTCAATGAAGGTTGATTATATTGACACCAAAAGGGATTTCCAAGTCCCTGTAATGGCTTGAGATCCCTAAGAGATACTAATTCTCTTACTTTTTGTGTAGGGCCAATCCAGAGATCTTGTACAGGACATGCAGGTGGTAGATAGTGGTTGATCCTATGCTATATGACTGGCAACAAGCTTATCTTTTAGACTAGGAAGATTTCAATGGAGGCTTGTGGTTTTTTGGAAGTTAGTCCCAAAGGAGGTAAAATAACGTGTAAAATTAAAATCAAAACTGCTAAAATATGACTTTGATGATGTTTAATTTTATAGATGAACTTATGTTTAATCTTTTTCTCTGTCTCACAAATGTGTGACAAAAAAAATGAGTGTCCTTTTTACAGAGCCTGAAATGCCTATCTTTTCTCCTAGCTTAAGCTATCTTTGATGAAAAGTCAAGTTGTAACTTCGAGCTCGCTAAAAAGGATGATGTGTACAGCTTAGATTAAAAGAACATCTGTTCTTCTAGAGGAAACTAGTTTATATGCAAATGCAACGGCAAATTAGTCTAAGTTATTGCACAGGGAGATTATGTTCATGTAAATTTCAATAATAATAAATTAAACCTATATTTTTTATGGGGGGTTAAAGTCACCTAGTAAGGATTACCTTTAAAAGTATTTGTGAATGACTACACTTGTGTTTGCCTACAAGATGGTAAGCAACATAAGCCTCCCGGTAAGGCCAAGTTAGTTAGAATCCATCAGAAACCCCTAGAAAATACTTATATGGACTTATTTGGACCTGTCACTATAGAAATCATCAACAAAAAAGTACTTGCTTGGTTGTGTACTGAAGATTCAGCAAGGATTTAGTTAGTTATTTTCTAGCTACCAAGGATGAAACATCGGAAATCGTATGTAATCTTATTCAATAGGACCCCTTAGAAAACAATTGACTCATAATGTTATAATCATTAGATGAGATAAAGGGACCAGAGTTTAAGAATCATGGATTTAAGGAATTCTGTGCTAAGAAAGGAATCAAAATGGGAGTTTAGCGTAGCTAGAACTTCACAACAAAATGGTGTTCAGAAGGAAAAAAATAGCCCTAATTGAAGCACAGAACTATGTTAGCAGACTCACTTTACCTATCCCATTTTGGGCAAGGCGTAGTTAATACTGCTTTGCTATTACTGAATAGGGTATTAGTGACCAAACCTCAAAATAAGACACCTTCTGAAACTATTAATAGTGTAAATCCACCTAGTATATAGTTTTATGATACGCTTTATTGCCCTTGACTATTTTAGAACACCAAAGATCTTGGGCAAATTTGATGAGAAATCTGATGAAGGTTATTTGCTTGGATACTCTACCTCTAGTAAAGCCTTTAGAGTATACAACAAAAGGACCAAAAGGGTAGAAGAGAATCTGCACATTAATTTTTTTGAAGATCAACCAAATGTGGCAGGAACTGGTCCTAATTGGATGTTTAATCGTGATTTTCTCAACAATTCAATGAATTATATTCTTGTTAGTGTAGAAAATCATGTTAATGTGGATGCAAGTACTCAAGATTCTTATATTACAGGTTCATCTAGAAAAGATATAGGACCTACTCAGGAATACATACTGCTTCCACTACAACCTCATAGGACAAGGATTCCAGTAAAGGATGTTGTTCAGGATGCATAAGAAAAACCTTCTAAAAAAGCTTCTTCAGACAAGGATGTCCAAGATTCAGAGGATGTTGCTGATAAGGAAGAACAACATCAGATACAAGAAATGAAAAGAGATTCAAGGATGTAACTGTGAGATGTATGATTGACTCAGGAAAACGGCTGCTAAAGCTATGGAGATGTTTCAAGACAAGACTTTGAAGAAAAAAGAGGAGAATTGCATCTCAAAAGAAGGCAGCTCAAGATACCAGTACTAACTAACTTAGTACTGATAGGCCATCTGTTAGTACTGATAGGCCATTTGTTAGTACTGATAGATCATTTGTTAGTACTAATAGGTCTAACACACCCAATGTTAGTGCTGCTAGTACTTCTACAGGTGCAAATACTGATGAATTATCATTTGTCTATCTTGGAGGCAAAATACCTATTGATGCATCTACTCTCCTTAATGCTGATTTACCTATTGATCCAAATATGCCTAACTTGGAAGATGCTTCTGATACTCTCCCAAATGATGGAATATTCAATGGAGCTTATGATGATGATGAAGATGTGGGTACAGTGGCTGATTTCAACAACATGGATAACAACATTGTTGTCAGTCCTATTCCCACACTCAGAATTCATAAGGATCATCCAAAAAGATAAATTCTAGGAGATCCTACATCATCAGTTCAAACAAGAGGGAAGATTCAAAAGGCTTCTTTAGCAGAACAAGCCTTGGTAAGTTACATTTACAGACAGAACAAAACACAACAAACCACAAGGATCATCAAAACTGTTTGTTTGCATGTTTCTCTCTTAAGAAGAACCCAAGACTATATCACAAGCCCTACAAGATGAAAGTTGGGTTGAAGCAATGCAAGAGGAATTACCCATCTCCACGTTACAACAGTTTTAGATACTTGTTGATTTGCATATGGAAAAAGGTAATTGGCACAAAGTGGGTCTTCAGGAATAAAAGGGATGAAAGAAGTATTGTTGTGAAAAACAAAGCACGGCTTGTAGCACAAGGGTTTAGACAGGAGGAAGGTATAGATTATGATGAGGTTTTTGCACCTGTTGCCAGAATTGAGGCAATCGTTATTATTTTAGCCTAGTGCATCATACATGGGATTTACTGTCTATCAAATAGATGTTAAAAGTGTATTTCTTTATGGCACTATTAAAGAAGAAGTGTATGTTCATCAACATCTAGGTTTTATTGATCCTGCTCATCCAAACAAAGTCAATAAGGTGATCAAAGCTCTTTATGGTCTACATCAAGCTCCTAGAGCATGGAATATAGACACTCTCCTTCTTTCCTGAGGAGAATGGTTTATATAAGAGTTACCATAGACAAAACCTTGTTTATCAAAAGATAAGAGGTGACATTATGTTAGTACAAGTCATGGGATGACATTAAATTTGGCTCTACTAAGAAGTCTATGTTCACTGAATTTTGAAGAGTTATGCACAAATAATACTAGATGAGTTCAAAGGGAGACTAACATTCTTTTGGGACTACAGTTGAAGCAACAACGGATGAACCTTGCTTAGTCAAGACAAAATATAGCTGACATTCTCAATGAAAGTTGAATTTTGCTCCATCAAAGACAGCTACTACTACCTATTGTGTCAACAAACCTTGTAAAGATGAAGATGGTGTAGAGGTAGATGTGCATGAATACTGATCAATAATTGGTTCCCTAATGTATTTAACTGCATCAAGACCAGACATCATGTTTGCTGTCTGTGCCTGTGCAAGGTTTCAAGTCACTCTAAAAGCTTCCCATTTCATGTTGTAAAGATGGATCTTAGATATCCCAACCTCCATCCCAAACTCGGGTTAAGTATCCTAGGGATTCCCCTTTTAACTAAAGCATTCTCAGATAGTTGATTAATGCAGGAGCAGCCTTGAACAGGAAATCAACAATTGGTGGATGTTAGATTTCTTGGTAGAAACTCATATCTTTGTCAGTGCAAAAAGGCAGACAATTGTGCAAATTCTACATTTTGAGGCAGAAAGATGTTGCAACTGCCCATGTTGTGGAGCAAGTACTATAATAAAAAACCCAAATGATGGATTAAGGAATTAACTTCATGAAGCACAAAATCCCATACTGACAATGAAGCACCATATGTTGTGTCGAAACTAGAATCCAGTTTATCACTCAAGAACCAAGCATATTGAGATTCGACATCACTTCATAAGGGATTGTTATGAGAAGAGATTGATAGATGTTTTTCAAGATTCACACTGACACCAAATGTTGTCGGTTTATGACTTCTCACCAAAGGATTTTGATGTTACCCAGGTTAACTTTTTAGTGATCAGCATTGGAATGTTAAATAATCTGAATTGTACTATTTAAGGGAGGTTAAATTGTGCAGTTTGTAAAGACTAGTAACTACTTCTAGTTTACATTAATACTGCTAGGGTATTAATGCTGGTAGTTCGGATTTCGTTAGTACAAGTTCATGGTATATTGTAGCATTTTTCTTGTTTTTGCACTAACTTTTCAGGATAAGCATGGATTTGAGGATGGATAGATGCAGTGCTGGCAATTCTAACTCTTATAAAGTCTGTAGAACAATTATTAGATTAATCATGGTTGTCTACAAGTAATTGGTGGACTACTTGTTAATTCTGTGGACTTAAAGTTAATTCTGGTAGTCTATATGTTAATTCTGGTAGACTATATGTTAATTCTGGAAGAAACTATATTATAAATGGTAGACTAATTTTTAATACTGGTCGATACCGTGTATGTTCATGGAGGGAAAATTAACTTTTTTATTTTATATATTACGTTAACGATTTTTACGACGACGTACTCTAACAGAGGTTTTCTATTTGGATAATTTAATGCACCTTCTTCAATAAAATATCCTTTCTTTTACTCTAGAAGAAAACTTCTTTCCACACGGTCCAATAAGAAACCTTGTTATTCATCGCTTAAAACTCAATTCTCTCTCTCTACTAGTATTTAGTCATTCACTCGTATCAAACCCAGCACTAAAATTTGAATTCTTACGACTTTTGTTCAACAACGTATTCATATGGCCAACCTAAAGTACTCAGACAAGCATAATATGGTCGATTTCCTGAAGAAACCAAATGAAAGTGTTGGTTTCAATGAGGTAGTAGATTTTCTTAAAGGTACATCTCTCAGGTTTGCCTTAACTCACAATCCTACTATCTATGACTCCCTAGTCAAACAGTTCTGACAAATTGCTACAGTCAGAACACTTGCTATTGAGACTCAACAATTAGTAGCATCTATAGACTCTAAAGAGTATACTATTACTGAGGCATCTGTCAGAAGTAGACTTCAATTGGCAGATGCAACAGGAATACATAATTTATCTGATGCTGACATATATGCTGGATTAGCCACCTTAGGGTATGTTACTGAGGGTAAATTAACTTTTTGGAAAAAAGAATTTTACACCCTAATGGAAATTTTTAATCCATCATATTTTACACTGCTTAAGCCCTAAGTCTGGTGGATGTGATCAATTTGGTAGTACTATTGCTACTGCATTAATCTGTCTATCTAATAATAGGGTTTATAATTTTTCAAAAATGATTTTTGATGGGATGGTTCATAACTTAGAGAGTAATTCAAAAATTTTAATGTATCCAAGGTTTTTACAAATTATTTTGGATATTACAACTGAAATTAAATGAAGGTATTTAGCCCCAACTTTGACCAAAAAGCTTTTTGCAAACATGAAAAGGGGTTATGAAGGGGATATTGTACCATTGATGCCTGCTATGTTGGCAGAGGCAGCTGTGGATCAAGGTGAAGGCTCAGTATAACCAGCTGAACCTCATCACACACCTGTTGATCCAATCTCATCCACATCCCAACCACCAATTCCTTTACCACTCCAATCATCACCTCATCCATTACCACTAATTCCATCACCTCATCTATCATTACAACATCAATCAGCACCTCATTCACCACCTCAATCTCCACCTTATTCCTTACCACCTAGGTCATATAAAGCACCTCTCCCTGAAGGTAACACATCAGGAAGTGATGAGGCCAGTTTATAACTCAAGGAATTGATGGTACTTGTACCTAGCTTGGTGTCCAGGGTTACTAGTTTAGAGACAAAGTTGAAGGAAACCAAGCAGACACTAGGGAATGCTATGCTCAAATTGGTAAAGAAGGTGAAATCTTTGGAAACAGCTTTGAAGAGGAAATCTAAGAAAGTACTCATATTTGAATCAGAGGGTGAAGAATCAGAGGATTAGGGGAGGAAAATTCAAGATATTGACAATGATCCTCTAGTTTCTTTGGTTAGGGAATACATGAAAGAGAAGTCAATAGATTTTGTTACTCCTACAAAAGCTTCAGGGGAGGCTCAAGAAGAAGAAATCAGTCCTACAATTTTGGAGGCAACTAAAACATTGTCAAAGGTTGCTTCTCAGGGTGTTAGCAAGGAAAAGTCAACTGATAAGGGCAAGAGATACAGGAGAAAAGCAAGGTCTATGGCTAAAAAGATTGACACTGGATTAGATGCTGAAGAAGAGATTAATACTGGCAAAGAAGAAATTAATACTGGTATTAAAGAAGTTAGTACTGGTAGTACTAAAGTTGATTCTGGTACTACTAGTAGAAGGGGTCAAAGGGAAGGAAAGGCTCCAATGGTTGAGGAGGATATCCAGGCTACTCACAAAACTAAAGAACAAATGAGACAAGAGGAAGCTGGATTGGAAGAGGCTATAAAGTTGCAAGCTCAACTAGATGAAGAAGTTGCAAAGCAGATTCATTTAGATAAAATGATAGCTAAAATAATGGCAAAAAAGGAAGCTTTAACAGAACAACAAAAGAAAAGAAAAGCTCAAGTTCAATTTGAAGCTCAGTTTTATACTAAAGAAGACTGGGATACTATTAGAGCCAAGCTAGAAGAAAATGCAGAGTTGTCAAATGTAACACCCCCATTTTTACAATATAGCAGCGGAAGCTAATCTGGGGTATTACTTCATAGTACAACAGTCATAATCATAGAAAACGACTCAAAAGAGACGTTTTTAAAAGATACGTTATGATTAATTAAAATTAGAGTTTTACAAAGGCAGGTCCCAAAATCTAGAAACATAAAATGTAAATGATAACAAGTTTTAGCCATCTTCAAGTCCATGCCACTCCATACATAAGTTGCTCAATTACCTGAGATTAACATGCTAAAAAGGGTCAACACAATGGTTGAGTGAAATCCATAGATTTTTAATAAAATAGTTGAATAAAAGTCATTTCTAGAATCAAATACCGAGAAGACATACTGAGAATCATTATCCACATATATACTAGATGTCATTACCCGCATTAATACTAGGAGTCATTACCCGTATTGATACTAGGAGTCATTACCTGCATCAATAATAGGAGTCATTACCCGCATTAATAATCCACATCAATACTAGGCGTTATTGCCTGCATACATACTACATCACATATAACTTTAATTTGTATAAAACTAGTTTAGTAGCAATGGAACTATATCATATATATAAAACAAGTTAAGTAGCATGTATCTCCCCCAAAATATTTATAAAATGGTAAAAAGAGGGGCTATGGAAATCAAATTAGTAGTATAGAGAAATCTGATTGATAGTAAAGGTATATGAAATGAAAGTAACGGCTTCGTCATACGCAACCTGGGGTAATATATCAAGTCTTAGTTTGACTGAATATGTTTTACATTATAATGAATATCGTCTTTGATTAAATAGTTATGGAGTATTGTATCACTGTTTGGGCCATCATAATTCAGAGGTCATTCAGTAAACGTTTGAGGAGCTAGGGCACTTTAAATCGTAAACCCAACAACTCAGTCAGAACGTAATACCAAGATGAAACCTCTTAATATGAAGCTCCCTAGTATTGTGATACGATATAATAAACCCTAATTTATAAACCATAATCCATCATGCTTAGATTACATTAATTGTTAATTAGAACTTAATAAAATAAATTAAACATACCTCAAACTTGATTCTTGAACCCAAAAATAAAAACCTCAATTTTTTTCTCTCCTCTTTTTCTTGGATCGACCGAACACAACAATAAGGGGATTTAGGGATCTTTATTTTTGTTATTTATAAGAGCTACATATTACATTTAGATAATCCCTAATTACGGGAGCGAGGCTAGGTAGGTGTTAAAAAACATAGAAAGCAAAAGATTCCTAGCTTTAAGAACTTATGATTATAATGATGAAGATGTTGCAAAAAGTTCTACAGTTAAAATCTCGTTCTTTAAAATCAAGTTACAAGGTCCTAATAAGTTGTTGCTTTGAGTCATGATTCATCTTGAATCACGACTATGAAAATAAGTTGATCTATGGTTGAGTTGAAATGAGTACACACATTTAAACCATACACTCATGTTGGGAGTTAAAAGTTCACAAGTCATAAGTATGAGTGCTTAGCATTTAGACTTATATTGACAAATGATCTTGTTTAATTGCTTGGTTTGGAACTAGTGAAAAATCGGGAACGATGAATTTATCCGTCAGGACATCCGTAGAATATTCTATGGTCGTTTCTCATTCTATGATCCCAATGTTGATAAAATAAAGGAAGTCAAACAGGTAGTCGAGAAAAGAAAAAGAAAAATCCAAAAATATTAGGAATAGTTAGTGTAGGAATAAAAAAATGGTGAACCCGGGACTTGTCGAAGCTTTTGATTCTTTAGTTTCCCTTGACGAACACTTTGCTACTTTTCAAAGTTATTAGTCGAGGGGGATTGAGATTCTTAGTTTTCGTAAATGCTTACTTCATAACATTGCGTGAGGACACGGCAATACCTTAGTATGGGGGATTTTGGTATGTGCTTAATTACACATACCTTTTACCTTTAAAAACGAGCTAAAATAACCAAAAACGGACTTAAAATGCCAAATATACGCTTGTTTTGCTAATTGTATTGTGCAGGAACGGATAACTAAGAAAAAGACGAAAAACAAAGACAAAACGACAAAACTGGACTCGGAATGGAAAAGACTGTGAAAGACAAAGCCAAATCAAAGCCGGAAAGTCAACTGGTCAAAGTCAAAGTCAACCCAAGTCAACCCCGGGGCCAAAGTCAAAGAAATATAAGTTTAGGGGCTGAAATTGCCAAACCCTAAACTTATATAAAAAGAAGAAAAGAGGAAAAGAAAAGAGAAGGGCTGTTTTTGCAATATCCTCAAAGTAACAAGTAGGGGGGCAAACTGCAACCCCCTCTAAAATTGTACTCAAAGGGACGAAAAATTGCATAGAGTTGATTAACTTTGGGGACTTGTTTTGCCAAGTTCCCAAAGGTTATTTAACCACAAGGACCAATTGTGTAATGATGGATATAACCTAGAGGGACTATTCTTGCCAATCTTTCAAACACACACTCTGTTAACAGCTCCAACTCCTTTTCCCGCCTAGTTTTTCCCTCTCAAACACACTCACGGGGTGTTTAACCTCCTTTTACCCTGTAAACCCAATTCCACCATGGATACTCACCCTCCCCCTCCTCCACTACCTTTCCCAGCCATAAAGTTGCCAACTTGGCAATCCCACATCCCCCAAGACCAAATTCGATGGCCGAGATTGATTATAAAGATTGAAGGGCCAAAGATTAAAGGGCTAGAACTCTCACACAACCAAAACACACCTGTGTTTTGTTGTGTCTACAAACAAGCACAACAGCAAGAAAAAGAAAAGAAGACCTAGTTTTAAGTTTTCGGCTATAAATAAGCCTTGTAAGCCATTATGGCACATATTCCATTTTTTATTTTCCAGCTTATTAAGTTTTTACTCAGTTTTTAGTTAAGTTTTTATTGTCATTTAAAGTATTTTTATGTTAATGTCCTTTATGCATTTGTAATTTTCCATTTTAATGAAAAATTAAGCCGTTTTAACTCAATAAGCTCTCAATAAGCTAATTTGAGCTTATCCTTGTTAATAAGCTCAAATTCAGTTTAATACTTGTTCAATGTTCTTAAGTACTATTTTAAGTTGAATTTATTTCATTGGATTGTGAATTTGGAAGCTTTTGGAGAAATAAGCTCTCATAAGCTTATTGAGCTTATTGCTCAGGTTTAGAGGCTTTGGGAGCCATTAGGACAGGTTTTATAGGCCACTCACTCAGAAAGAGTGGCCTTGGTTCTGAGACAACAAATTCCAAGGTCTCATCTTCTAAAATTCATTCTAGCTTAATTTTTAGCTTAAACCTTTAGCTTATTTGCTTTTAGTCTTTGTAAACACATTAGTTTAAGTTGCTAGTTGACTGTTGTAAGTTTTTATTGCATAATTTAGTGTCACATTAGCTTATTTCTTAAAAAACTGTCATAAGTGTAGTATAAGCTAGTAGAGAAACTAGCTTATTTTCCTTAATAAGCTAGTATTTTTAGTTTTAAAATAGCTTAAGTAAGGTCATTTAAATAGAATGGGATAAAAGGTTGTAAAAAGTTTTTAGCTTAAAATAGATTTTTAAGTCACTTTGGTTTGACAGTTTTAAAGTAAGGGGTGGGTATGGGATAATCTTAAAACTGTTCCAAAAAGGTGTTTGCATGGTTAAGAGTGCGATTGGTAACTTTAGCTTAAGTTTTTAAGCAAATTTAAGCTGTTTTTAGAAAATTTTTAGTTTTAAAATAGTTTTCTAAAGTTTTTAAAACTGTGTTCAAAACTGTGAGATTTTTTTAAGACACCACAAGTGCTTATTTGGTTAAGCACTTGTGGGTTTGAGTTTAAGGTTCAAAAGTGTGTGTTTTGTGTGTTAAAAGAGGGCTGTCACAAGTGCCTTTGCCTTTTTGAATTGTTAAGTCAAACACCAAGTCCTTTTGGTCACTAGTTTCTAAAAACCAAAAGACCCATTTCACCACCAAAAATAAGCAAGTAAAAATGGTTTTAAAAGCTCAAACAGATTGAGTGCACTAGCTAAACAGCTTGTGCACCAATTTTGAGCTTTTGAAAACCATTTTTACTTGCTTATTTTTGGTGTTGAAAATGGTCTTTTGGTTTTTAGAAACTGTGACCAAAAGGGACTTGGTGCTTTTGACTTAACAAAGTCAAAAAGGCAAAGGCACTTGTGACAGCCCTCTTTTAACACACAAAACACACACTTTTGAACCTTAAACTCAAACCCACAAGTGCTTAACCAAATAAGCACTTGTGGTGTCTTAAAAAATCTCACAGTTTTGAACACAGTTTTAAAAACTTTAGAAAACTATTTTAAAACTAAAAATTTTCTAAAAACAGCTTAAAATTGCTTAAAAACTTAAGCTAAAGTTAACCCAAATACCTTAACCCATGCAAACACCCTTTTTGACCCGTTTTAAGGTTATCCCAAACACCCCTTTACTTTAAAACTGTCAAACCAAAGTGACTTAAAAATCTATTTTAAAGCTAAAACTTTTAAAACCTTTTATCCACTTCTATTTAAAATGACCTAGTTAAACTATTTAAGCTATAAATTGCCTAGCTTATTAGGAAAAATAAGCTAGTTTCTCTACTAGCTTATGCTACTACTTATGACAGTTTTGAAAGATAAGGTGATATTACACACATTTATGCAATGAGAACTTAAAACAGCCAAATAACAGTTCTAAACTAATGTATTTGCAAAGATAAAAAGCAAATAAGCTAATGCCTTAAGCTAAAAGATAAGCTAAGTGAAAATAGAGAATTGAAACCTTGGATTTTTGTTGTCTCAGAACCAAGCCACTCTTTCTGAGTGAGTGGCTTAAAAAACCCTGTCTTAATGGCTCCTTAGCCTCTAAACCTGAGCTTAAAAGCTCAATAAGCTCTTGGGAGCTTATTACTCCTTAAGCTTTCAAACTTGAAATCAAATGAGCAATTATGGACTAAAATGAGTTGAAAACAGTATTTAATGGCTTTTAACTAGTTTTAAACTGAGTTTGAGCTTATTAACAAGAATAAGCTCTAATGAGCTTATTGAGAGCTTATTGAGTAAAAATAGCTTAATTTTTCATTAAAACTGAGAATTACAAATGCATAAGAGACATTAACTTAAAAACACTTTAAAATACTTTTAAAACTACACTAAAACGACATAAAAAACTAACTATTTGCCAAAATGGCTTTACAAAGCTATTTATAGCAAAAATGAATATAACTAATGTCTTATACCGTCTCTTCTCTGCTTTCTTTGAACACACATAAAAGTTGGGTGTGTATGATTTGTGAGAGGGTTCCATGCCTCTAAATCTTGGCCCTTCAATCATCAAAAAACAAATCTTGGTGGTCGAATTAAGCCGTGGGGGGTGTAGGATTGCCAACTTGCACATTGTAGCTGGGAAAGGTGCGGTGGAGGAGGGGGAATGAATATCCATGGGGGGAATTGGTTTACAGGGTAAAAAGTGGGTTAACACCCTGTGATTTATGGTTTTTAGGGGGAAAAAACGAGCGCGGGAAACATTGTATATGGGTATAACAGAGTGTGAGGTTGGGCAACTTGGCAAATTTGGCCCCCATGGTTACAGTGTTCCATTACAACAATTCGACCTGTGTTATATAAACTTTTGGTGGGGACTTGGCAAAACAAGTCCCCAAGAGTTATTTAACTCTTTTCACCACTAGTCCTTGTGTGATACAACTCTTTGAACTGGCAGCGATTAAGTCCTTGGAGTGTATCTTTGCCATATTGGCAGTTTGGCCCCTTGTCTTCTCTTTTCCTTTTTTCTTCTTTATATATAAGTTTAGGGATTGACAATTTCAGCCCTTAAACTTATATTTCTTGATTTGTTGACTTTTTGGCTTCGGGGTTGACTTGGACTTTGACCAGTTGACTTTCCGGCTTTGATTTGGCTTTGTCTTTCACAGTCTTTTCCATTCCGAGTCCAGTTTTGTCGTTTTGGCTTTGTTTTTCGTCCTTTTCTTGGTTATCCGTTCCTGCACAATACAATTAGCAAAACAAGCGTATCTTTGGCATTTTAAGTCCGTTTTTGATTATTTTAGCTCGTTTTTAAAGGTAAAAGGTATGTGTATTTAAGCACATACCAGGATACATGACAAACTTTTTCTTAGCATCTAAATGTCTAATCATACCATTAAAGATCAACTTAGAAAAATTATACTTTTGATTAGAGGTTAAGCATATTACAGCAGTGGCAATGTTTGTAGGAACTTGATCCCAAGAGGTGCTTTTAGAACTAAGACAATGATTTATAGTATGAAATAAAAACCTCCATTGGGGTAAAAACAAAGCTTTATTAAAAGTTAACACTGTTAAATCCCCCCTATACCCCATTTGTTGTATAGCATCAAAGATGGCCTGATTAGGTAATGTGTCTATCCCATCAGCATTATCAAAAAGAAGATCACTTCTTATTGATGCCTCAGAGATAGACACAGCCTTGCCAGCTACTTTGGCAGTAATGTGCCTAACATTGTTGATTGTTTTGGACTTAGCAGACGTCCAAAACTGTTCAACAAAGGTAGTAGATACTACAGGACTTACAGTGAGAGCATAATGAATTGAACTTCGCTTGAGAAAGTCAATAATCTCGTGAAACTCTACATTCCCTTCAGTCTTCTCCAAGTATGCAACCATGTTATGCTTTGGACATGAATCAAGAACCGCCATTGTACTTGAAAGTAAGATCTTCGTGAAGAGAGATATTAGGGCTTG